>ML111323.1:75982-91487 GCA_003697995.1 Taxidea taxus jeffersonii
TGTCAAACATTCAGCCAAGAAACTTCACAAATTAATTTTTTACAATGACATACTGAAACAATTTCCGCTAAATTAGATGATTTTTCCCTAAGGTTAAAAAGAGAGAGAGGGAGAAGGAACTGCAAATTCATTTCCTTCTCATTTGAACAAAATGTTTGAGGGGCTGCTCTCACCCTGCCTCCAAGCACACACAGGCATTCAGGGCATAGAATTTGAGAGCTAAAAAGAAATTTCTGTTTGTCTCCTCTCTTGATAACAGTAGAAGCTGGGGCCTGATGGCTACAGTGAGTGAGCCCAGTTCAAATAAAGAACAGAATTGTGGGGACCTCTCTCCCAGCAGAGAAGTCTTTCTGGTCATACACAGTGTGGGGCTTTTGGGGGTGTTCCTCCCCCCCCAGCAAGCTAGGAATGTATTTGATGAAACACAGCTTTAACCTAATTGTGATTACATTCCTTGCCTCTTTAATTTTTCCCCCCTTGAAACAGAATTCTCTAGAACATATCTGTGTGGTGAGCAGTACCAATGCTCAGTTGTCCCATGTTGGATCTGGTGAAGTGTAGAGAAAGTGTAGAGAAAAGCACATTGGATGGGGTCAGGGGGCACGTGGCCTGGGTTCGAGTTTTGGTTCCACAGGCTGGTATGCTTCATGCCTTTGGCCAAGTTACTTAGCCTGTCTTAAGCCTCTGTTTCCTTGCAAGTAAAATTAGTCGGTTACACTTGATATCATTCATGCTCTAGTAACCAGTACGGGGCAGCAGGGGGTCGGGGGATAGCCTGTGGGGCCACTTTTGTATGAGAAGCAGGGACTTACCTACCACTTTTGTATGTCCAGTGGATTTTGCGTAATTTCTCCTGATATCAGACTCTGTGGTACTACACATTATTTCCAGAAACCAGAGCCTTTGATAAAGCTAGAAAACAAAGATAGCATTGACTTTCACTAAAACTGAAATCAGGAGTTACCCTAAAGCATCAGAAAATACAAAACTTTCTAAATTAGTCCTACCTACTGTGATTTAAATTGGAGTAAAAGTATAAGCCAGTAATTTGTTTTTGGAAATTTAGAAAATTGAAAGAAAGAAATATGGGAGTCCAGAGATGTTTCACAATCACTTTTAAAAGCAGACAGACCCAGCTTTGGCTTTACAGATGCTTCTGCCTCATTCCAAAGCCTTGACCTACAATAAAACTGTGTTCTTTATTTTGTTAGGAGCAGAGGGTCACTGCTTATTAGTAAAAAGTCTGAATTACAGACTCTTCTATAATAGTTACAACATCTGGAACCAGACAACTCTTGCCTGATGCAGATACGACGATAACCTAGTATAATAAATTTCTAATACTGATTTTTAATTGGCTTGCCAGTTATTTGTGAATTATTTGCCAAAATCTCTGAATTATCAGGAATTTACACACTCCAGAAATGAAGCAAGGAAAAGAGAGAGAATCCCTGGAAAATAAATCACTTGGCTTCTAGAGAGTCCAAGAATACTTGGTGGTCACTGGGGACCTCTTCAGAGGCATTGGGTGAGAGGTCAGTTCCAGAGATGAGGGAAAATGTGTTGGCAACAATTGTCTGGGTTCTTCCTTGGTCTGTGGAGAGTATGTCTTCACCTTCAGGAAAAAAATACAACAGTGATTATTACTGAACAAGGCATCCTGACACCACCGAACCATGAATGTATTATTTAATCTAATTACTCTCTTGCAGAAATGTGTTTAAGAATGCATGAGCCTTCAGGTTAATGGCTAATTACTAAACGTCTGTCTCCTCCTCTTGCTCTCTCCTCTGTGGCTGTAGGATGCCCTAGCGAGTTGTGACGTGAATGGGAATGACTTGGACCCAATGCCTCGATACGATGCAAGCAACGAGAACAAGTAAGGCCCAGCTGAAGGGTGGGTAGCCTGTGGCTGCCAAGGATTTTTGTTTTCTACTCTTGCTGAGGGAAGTATTTCCTTAGAAAGCCTTGGTAACAAATGATCCGTAAATTTGCTCCAAGGGGAACAGGTGTCTTTCCACTGAAGCTTCTGGGTAATCAAAAGGGGGTGGTCTCCATGATAAGAATGGTCACAGAG
Source organism: Taxidea taxus jeffersonii (assembly GCA_003697995.1). NCBI lineage: Eukaryota > Metazoa > Chordata > Mammalia > Carnivora > Mustelidae > Taxidea > Taxidea taxus. Next base: position 78,060 of record ML111323.1, read on the forward strand.
AGAACCCTGGGGAATGACTCAGCATTTCCATATCTCAAGGGCACAGCTGGGGAATACTGCCTCTCATGAGGTCATTGGCCCCGTGAACCATTTTGGGGGATGGGGTGCTAAAGGGAAAGGCAAAACAAAGTATAACCCCCCAAGAGTTACTTTATTGGGTTAAATTCAACAAATTTGGTTGACTCCTTTGAGGTCTCTGCCAGGGGCTTTCTTCTTAGCTGCTCTGTTCTTCTGTTCTGTAGTGATTATGTTTTCCACTAATAGACGTGAAATAGCTATAAGGTTCACCATGTACAGAACCTATTACCTTTCTTATCTTCACATTCAAGAGTCACAGAAACCCATTTAAGCACTTTTCCACTCTCCGGTCAGTACAGTAGTTCTTGTGAGAGCAGATGAAAATGCACATCCATTTGATACCATGGAATATCTTAACATTCTTCAGGAAGTAAAAGGGAATGGTTTTTCTTGCTTAAGATGACCCAGATTCTTTAAAGGATTAGTAGATATTTCTAATCTCTAGATCACACTAGCTTTTTTCCTTTTACTGCAAACCTCCTCCGATAATACTATGATTGAAATGCTGTCATTTGGATTTTTACTTCCATATTTTTGTCTGGAATCTCAGAAGTAGCAAAAAGGGGTGTTTTGCCCATTTTTTACGTACAATTTCCAGCCTATGTTTTTCTTCAGGAAAAAATTTCTCAGCGAGTATGATTTGATTAACTAAGTCAATAAGTTTAGCTAAAATCATCTGACCTAGATCACTGTGACTGTACATGGGTTTCTTCTTTGTCTTTTTTTCCTCTTTTCACCATCTCCAAAGAAGCCTCAAGAAAGTTACTGTGGAAAGCGTCCCGTTTGCTTAATAATTTGGTAGATGTTACAGATCAGATTCAGTGGTAAAAGCATTAATGCATAAATTGATTTTGATAGAATTTTTCAGAGCCTTCTAAACAAAAAAACAAAGGAACCTGAATTAAACTGGATAGTTTTCTTTCAGTCCTGGCCATTGCTGTCCAGATTACACTGTTTAAAGTTAATAGTGAATATCACACCAAGGGTCATTATGTGAGGCAATGTGAGCTAATGTATTTAACCTAATTTATGAACTAGCCTGAAACACTGATAAAGAAGCTTGAAGCTTCTTCTTTTTTTTTTTTAAGATTTTGTTTATTTATTTGACAGAGATCACAAATAGAGAGGCAGAGAGAAAGGAGGAAGCAGGCTCCCTGCTGAGCAGATAGCCCAACGTGGGGCTTGATCTCAATCCCAGGACCCCGAGACCATGACCTGAGTCAAATTTGGGCAGACGCTTTAACCCAGTGAGCCACCCAGGCGCCCCAAAGCTTGAAGCTTCAATACCAAAAAGTCACCACTGATAAGTTTCGCTCTACAGTTCATTCTGCTATAGTGCGACATGGGCCTCCCTAAAAACACCAGGGCTCTGCAAAATCTAAAACCGCCTAGTAATAAGACTATGAAATTTGAGCTCAGCCCTCAAAGACTTCATCGGTGATACACACACAAAAAATGAAATTTTTTACTTTTTATTTATTTATATTGAAAAAAAAATAACCCAGTTGTGTACCCATGTTGAATGGTTATGAGATATGTAAAATTATAATAAATGCCCCACTTTATCTAGAGAAACACCTGCAGTTTGCTTGTGGAAGTGTGCACATGTTCCATCTGATCCTGCTTGCACGCCTGCTGCTCTGTGTGCAAGAGAAAAAAAGGAGAGGGGGAAGAGATGAAAAATTTGAAAAAAAAAAAAAAGGAAAATTAATCCGTTGAGAGGAGAAGAAGGAAAAATGAAGCAGAGTGGAGGACATTCCCCCCCCCCCCCAGTGGCCTTGGGACTCATGGCAACTTGCCAGTTACTTTAAGGTGGAAGGTGAGGTACTCGAAATCAGGGAGTAGCAGCCTCAAATGTGGACAAGTGTGGAGCACGGTGCCGTGCGGGGTTTGTATCCCCATGGCGATGCGTTTTCTACATTCACTGAGAGTTTCTAGGACAAAATTGTGCATCGACACATGTAAATTTCACATTAGGCTTACACTGCTCTCCAGTACATCAGTGGTATCGGGAGAAATCTGTTTCCGAGGCAAGCATTAAGGAGAACTACACGATACTATATCCATGAGTTCGCTTTATTCCACCAATATTTGTAGAGAGCAAAGAGGGACAGGAAAGCTACAGGAAAGACTTGATCATGTTCACACCCAGAGTATTTTGGGGCAGAATACTGAGGGGCAAGAGGGGCTATAGGTAGAAACCAGAAACATATCGTATCCTGTAGGCCGTCTTGTCTGAATTCACATGTGGTGAGTTTTTGCACTGAAACTCTCCGCAGTGATGGTGACTGTTTTCCAGGGCGTGGCAGACCTGTGACTGACATCGGGAACCACAGAGGCTCTGCTTAAGAGAGACAGCTCTTGGAGTGTTGACTTTGATGGCTTTTTACAGGCTGCCTTTAAGAAAGCGTATCCTTTGCGAGGATTCCTTTCAAAGTTGGCCCTCTCCAAGACCTGTTCTCAAGAAGGATGGCCATAGTTCTGCTGGTTCTGGCTTCCCCTGGTGTGCCCTGTTTTAACCCCTTCCAAGTATGGTCCAAGGTTCTTTGAGTGCCGCATGGGTTTGGTTCTTGGAGCACATGGGCATTGTTCCAGATATGTGCTTGCCTTTGTAGTCTTGACAGTGAAATATGGCATTTCCAGAGGTACAACACCAGCATTTCCCACCTCTGGTTTAGGAGCGTGGCCTGGGACAACAGAAATCCCTTTACCTCCTCTCAGGAGTGCCCCCTGATTTTTTCTTGGCCAAACGCAAACCATGTATTCCGGCATTTGGGGTTAAGATATCCTCTCTGCTCATTAGACCATAATTATAGATGTGATTGATGGATCTGTCTTTAAGCTAGATAATTCTGTTGGAATAGAAGTCACTTGGCATCAGGAAATTAGCAGTGACTTTGTAGTTCAGAAGGGCTGATGGTTAGTTTAGGGTCTCCTGAATCAGCTTTATAATCTTTGGGCCTGAATCCTCTGAATTTTCATCCTTTTTGTTGTTGTTGTTTTAATCTCTTAAATTATTATAATAATACTTCTACAGTTTAGCAGTAAAATACCTAAAACATCAAACGTACAACTGACTACGTATTAGGCGCTAGATAATCTATAATTACAATTACAGCTGTTATTATAAATTATGTGTTCTATTCCTCTATCTAGTTCTTGATAAATAATCGATTGAAAGTCACAGTCATCTCAAAATATATGTACCTATGAATATTTGAAATTTAATGTAAGACTTAGAGGTCTTTATTTCCGAGGTTAGTGGTTTCGGTAGGTTTTTCTGCTGCTTTAGGTGGTGAGAGCTGTGACTCACTCAGTCTACAGTAAATCTGCTTCTCTGCAGTTCCATTTCCTTCCCCACGTCCTAGAGCAGAGCATGAGTCTTTGAATCTGATGCCAGATAGCGAAGGAGAGAAATTTCTAATCCTCGTCAGAATGAAGCAGTTCAGGCGTCTGCTGTGCGAATACCTCCTCTTTGTATGATCTGACCAGTGGGCTCCAGAGTGTATCTGGAATAATTTCCTGCTTAGCTACATCTGTTCATTCATTCCACGGCACTCCGCGAGATCCTACTTTGTGAATGGCTCTGTGCTACGTGCTTGGGGGTTATGGGGATGAAATAACTTGGGCTCTGAACTAATGGACTTAATCGGTAGGTGACTTGAGAAGCCTTAATGCCTGATGGGTTTTAGTACAGCGAGAGAAAGCACCCTCAAAACTCCATGCCAGTCATCTCTTTTAGACTGACATGATTACATTTCTAGAGCTAAAGCTATTGGGTGACGGAAATCACCGCAGAAGTACAAAAGTTATAAAAATTCCTTTTTTTGTCACTTTTTCACATCCCCCGTAACAGGTGCATAAAGAAATAGCCGCAGTAGAGGAGACCATAAAAGCTGTCCTTCGGTTCAGCTTTGCCTGCGTTCATATTAGCTTGTCGAGTAAAGGTGACTGCGTTGTTCTAGGCTTAAAATAGAAAATGCCGCCCTACAGATAAGAGTCTCCTGGCATTTCATACCACTACTCCTATTTCTGATAAATGAATTATTGATGCCTGTGTTAGAGCTTCCCTTCCCTAGGTTGCTTCTTGTTAAATGTTCCCTCCATTTAAAAGTCATGGCAACGTATTTAGTGGGAGGTGCGAGCACACATTGTATCTTGAATGGGTGATATGTGGGCCCAGAATCTAATTCCTTTTGAAAATGAACCAATCCATAGGTAGAAGACTCGTTTTTTAAAAGGAATTAATCTTTCTTTCATTTTTCTTTCTGATCTCTATTTTCAGGAAGATTTAAGCAGAGCAGATGGAAGCACATTTTTTCTGGTTCTTTAGTCTCCTTGTACATGTCATTTCTGGTTTTAAGAACGTCGCCATGTTGTAGGAACCAGAGTGCGAGTGGCCTTCTCTTCCTCATACCTGCAGATGAGAGCTGTTTTCAGGAGACAGTTTTCAAGCAAAGCCTATGAATGTAACCAGTGTTTTCTAGATACAAAGGAAATAAATTTTAACTCCATTCTAGAGGGGAAGGAAACTAGATCTATTACCTTATCTCTCGATCTATAACCGTAACAGGTAGAAGCGTTATTTACTTATGTAAGTTTTTTAAATTCAAGTACAATTAACATACAGTGTTACATTAGTTTCTGGTGTACACTTTAATGATTCAACAATTCTATACATTTCTCAGTGCTCATCAGTAGAAGCATACTCTAAATTCCCTTTATCTATTTCACCCATTGCCTTTACCTGCCTCACCTTTGGCAACCACCAGTTTGTTTTCCATATTTAAGAGTCTGGCTTTGTGTTTGTCTCTTTTTTTTCTTTGTTCTTTTGTTTGTTAAGTTCCACAGGAGGGAAATCATATGGTATTTTTCTTCCTCTGACTTAATTCACTCATTAGCATAATACTTTTCAGGTCCATCTAAGTTATTGCAAATTGTAAGATTTCATTCTTTTTTATGGCTGAATAATATTCCTGTGTGTGTGTGTGTGTGTGCGCGCGCGCACGCGCTTACCACATCTTCTTCATCCATCTGTCAGTGGACACTTGGGCTGCTTCCATATCTTGGCTATTGTGGATGATGCTGCAGTGAACACAAAGGTACATGTATCTTTTCGAATTAGTGCTTTCATTTTCTTTGGGTAAATACCCAGATGTGCAATTACTGGGTCATATGGTAATTCTATTTTTAATTGTTTGAGGAACCTCCACACTGTCTTCCACAGTGGCTGCCCCAGTTTGCATTCCCACCAATAGTGCACAAGGGTTCCTGTTTCTCTGCATCCTCGCCAACACTTGGTATTTCTTGTCTTTTTGATTTTAGCCATCCTGGCAGGTATAAAGTGATATTTCATTGTGGTTTTAATTTGTATTTCCCCAGTGATTTGTGATGGTTCTTTAGTCTCCTTGTACATGTCGTTTCTGGTTTTAAGAACATCTTTTTCAAGACGTTTTATCTTTTGGCTGTATGTATGTCTCCTCAAAGCAATCTTCAGATTTAATGCCATCCCTATCAAAATAGTAACATTTTTCACAGAACTTAAACAAACAATCCTAAAATTTGCATGGAACTATGAACAACAACAACAACAACCAAAAAAACCCAAATAGCCAAAGCAATCCTTGAAAAAGAACAAAGCTGGAGGTATCATAATTTGAAATTTTAAGACATACTACAAAGCTATAGTCATCAAAACACTGTTGCCCTGGCACAAAAATAGACACAGAGAACAGTGGAACCGAACAGAGAGCCCAGAAATAGACCCACGCTTTAGTGGTCAATTAACCTATGACCTAGGAGCCAAGAATATACAGTGGGAAAAAGACAGTCTCTTCAACAAATGGTAGTGGGGAAACTGGACAGCCACATGCAAAAGAGTGAAACACAAAAATAAACTCGAAATGGATCCACATGTGGGACCTGAAACCATAAAATTCCTAGACAAAATCCTAAACAGTAATTTCTCTGACATCGGCCTTAGTGACATTTTTCTAGGTATGTCTCCTAAGGCAAAGGAAACAGAAGCGAAATTAAACTATTGGGACTAGACCAAAATTAAAAAATTTTGCAAAACAAAGGAAACCATCCACAAAACAAAAAGGCAGCCTATTTAATGGGAGAAGATACTTGAAAATGCTATATCCATTCAGGGGCAAATATCAAAAAAATATAAAGAACTTACACAAATCAACCAAACAACCAAAAAACAATGAATGGAATATTAAAAAAATAGAGTACCTGAATAAACATTTTTCCATAGGAGCCTTATTCCTTTATACCTAGGATTTAGCCAAACACTTGAGATAAAATTATCCTGTAGCTAAATAGGTCAGAAAAAAAAATCTGCCAAAGACAAGCAGGGCCAGTATCAGTGGCCGATTTATTTTTCCAAATATTTCCATCGTTTTTCCTCTAGTCTTTTTGCAAAAGAACACTATAATAGACTATACAGTAGTTACTTAATCTTTGATTATCAAATGAATTCACATGACATTGACCACAATTGTACATGCTATAGGCTTAATGTACCTAGAGCAGATAGTTGTGAAAAATGCCTGACCCTTTTCTTTTATAAGCATACACTCTATGTCCAGGAAAGAACACACCGTAAATATTTTAGAAAATCTGTTTCTGTCATGTGGTGTATTGATGCAATACTTTGAGATCAGTAGACGTTTTTGACCCATCTTCTTGATTTTGGAAAGTGGCTGGGTCTTGGGCCTCACACAAAGTTGGAATAGAGCAGGTAAAGGCTTCTCTCAACCAAGAAAGCAGCCCACCCTCACCAGCCGTTGGTCACCAGCCCTGCCTTCCTCAGCATGTTAGTCCTCCTCTTTACTAGCTCACCCAAGATACACACGCCCCCATCCATCCCTCCACTCAAGATGTCTGTTGGTTTGTCCCTTCTCCCACCTGCCTCCTTGTAAAATCTCCTAAATGGTTTCCCTGTCTCCAGGCTCAGCCCAACCCACTATATAATTTATAAATATAAAATATACATTATAAAAATAAATTATTTTATAAATAATTTATAAAAATAAATATTTTCTATATTCTAAAATAATATATAATTATATCTAAATTAAAAATTAAATATAAATGAAATATATAAATATATGTAAATATATAAGTATATAGATTTTTAAAAAATTCTTTAATGTCTTGACATTTTTTTGAAAGTATAAGACACTCTGTCCCCCACTCTTCCCTCATTATTAAGCCTGCTCTGCCCCATGTGTCCCTTCCTCTCCCACTGTATTTATCAGCCCTGCAGGACTTGTGGAGTTCCCTTCATGTGCTGCAACAATACAGCCTTCTACCTATCTGCACCTGTGTGATCCCTCCTCCCCCTCTGGCTCCTGTCACTTCCCTGTGATGCCTTCTCTCACCTCCCTCATCTGAGCTAGATACCCTCCTGTGCATTTTCAAAGCACCTGTGAATTTACTGCTTTTATGGAAACCCTTTACATTATAGATAGGGTTGCATTTACCAAGAGAGGCAAGAGGCAAGAAGAGTATGGAGATTTCCAGTTTAGTTTGGGGTATAAAATATTTGTTAGGGGGCGCCTGGGTGGTTCAGTGGGTTAAGCCTCTGCCTCCGGCTCAGATCATGATCTCAGGATCCTGGGATTGAGCCCCCCCATTGGGCTTTCTGCTCGGCAGGGAGCCTGCTTCCCCCTCTCTCTCTGCCTGCCTCTCTGCCTACTTGTGATCTCTGTCAGATAAATAAATAAAATCTTAAAAGATCTATATCCGTTAGGTCTTATAGTAATTAGAAGACTATCAACCTTGAGTGCTCATATAGATGAATTAGTGAAATGTATCCCAAAATAGTAACTATTAAAAAGGTCTCACACACACACACACACACACACACACTGGCTTTTGTGCTGAATATCATCATCTTTTTTTTTTTTTTTTTTGACCCTCGTCCCTGCTATGTATCCCAGAAACCTGACCTCTAAGGACTGTATCAATAGACTCCCTTGTCCTCTGGCTTCCCATTAGGTTAGGCCAATGGAAGGTTCAAGTAGGAGATCATTAAAATAACCAAAGAGTAAAGAAGGAGTATTTCTTCTCTGTATCCTCCTCATTGGACCGCTGGGGACTAGCTAGGTGCCTGAAGATCCTAGCTAGTGTCAGGTGGCCGTAAGGCTGACTTGCTGAGGGCTGTCCTTTATGGGCATTGGTAACCACTCATTCCCCACAGCCCCTTAGATCTAGGGGTTTCTAATCAGAACACCACACTATTCCCTATTGGTTTCTCCAAGTCCTGCCTGCCTCTTTATGTGAAATCCCTTGAGTAAATTACTCTCATGTTACTCAGTGTAAAAGTGCCCAGTGTTTCCTGATCAGCCCCAACTGACACAGGTATCTGAGTTTTTTAGCCTGGTATCCTTGGTAGACTAAGAGAAAAAATGTCCAGGCATTTCCAAGGAGGAAAATAACTAGATTCATAGGAGGTGTGTGAAGGGCTGTGGATTTTTTTAATGAGAACTGATAAGTACAAAAAATAGTTATCTAATCTAGAATTCCTCTATACCTATCACTTGAAGTATAAGTATTAATTTTTATACAACAATGCAGTAATTATTCTAGGGATTAGAACCATGATAAGGCAGGCTTCAGACCCCTTTGTTCTTTGTCGATTTCGGTGTGTTCTCCTCCAGGATTTGGGGATATGGTCTCTTGGGGTTCTCAGTAACAGTTTCAATAAAGAGGCTGATTGATGCTATAGGTTAAAATAAGGTTTGGGTATAATTTATGCAAACCCAGTACACTATTGACATGAATAATTGATAGTTGCTTCAATTTAAATTTCTTATTTAAAAAACAAACTCACAAATTCCTGAGGCCTCTAAAGCAGATGGAAATTGCAGTAAGGGAAAGATAAGTATCCTTTTTAAATAATGGATTAAGAATTTGAGCAGGGTTTCCAGACAGGTGTATTTATTTATCTTTCTCTTTTCCTCTTCTCCTCTAACCTCCACCTTGGATCTTTCTATTTTCTCTTCTTTCTTTAAACCCTGAAATATGTAAAATTGAGAACACAAAGACCTTGAGAGGTCACTGTGAGCAATGCATTACGTGTATTACTCAGAGCTATAGAAAAGTCATCCAAGACGCTCCAAGTGTGTTCAGCCAATGGACACTCATGTTAGATGCTGAAAAAGAAGGCAAACTCTGGAGAAAAAGAGCCATGTTCTGCTTATCTTGCTCCGTGTATGGGTACTAGAAGAGGCTGAAAATATTGTCAAACTGCAGACTGGATAATTGTTCATTTTAGTATTAACAAGATATTATTTAAATATTGATTATCTTCCTATTCAGATCAAATGCTTTCTAAGTTAAGGACTCAAGTTAGAATTTCTTTTCTTTCTTTTTTTTTTTTTTTACTAACTGAAAGGGACATCGTGATTTTTATGTTTGAGCAATTCGGCTAACTATAGTAGAAGCCTATTGTTCCGATGGCCTTAGGTATGTGTATTTGATATCAGCAGTCAGGTGTGTATTTCAATTACAATCCTCAATAAAAGGTGGAAAGGCAGAAAATAGATCTTTTAGGTCAGAATACATTTGATTAGTTCTCATAAAATAGGTCACCAAAGAAGGCAAGGTGATAGAGATTTAAAAAAAAAAAAAAAAAAAAGTCCTGCTTTTGGATGGACTTGGAGAAGCATCCCTATCAGAGACTCCCTTGCCCACATCAGTGTGTCAATGTCCCTGGCCGACTCAACCAAAAAGAAAAGATCTGTACGTCTGCGGGGTTGCTCCTTGACTATATTTGAACATGGTGTAAGCAACTGCTCATAAAATTAACACATCTGGTTGCTCTCTCCGTGACTGCTCACAGCAGCCCACATTCAGAGCCAAAGTTGAGAGAGGTGGAGTCAAATGCCTAATGTCACCCGGTGACAGTCAGAATTCGAGCTCATTTATTCCTACAGCATCTATTTACCTGCGTAGCTTAATTAATCTGTGGTCAAGTAGGTGAGAAATTAATTCCCGTGTTGAGCCGGTGCTTCAGTAACTTTACTACATTGGGAGAACTGTAATCACTGGAATGCTGCATTAAGTGCTCCATAAATATATTCAGGAGCTTGGCTCTCCCAAGTCCTGGCATTCTGAGCTGTTTCTCCACAGAGAGGGGATTGGGCCATGAGGTCGACAATACCTTGTGTACATGTGACGTTGAACAAGGAACAGAGATTGTTTATTACAGACCACGATTGTATAGGCCTGACTTTACAATGGTATTTGTTCTATGGAAATAAATGAAGGCCACCCAAATGAATCTAGGGGCTATTTACTCATAGCTTGCTATAGCGAGGGACTCAGCCACCATCCCTTGAAGGGACACAAGGGCAGACACATGACTGGGAAAGCTTTATCATTGAAGGAAAAGGAAAGAAAGGAAAAAAAGGAAGGTTTCAGGTATGTTCTGATCAGGGTTTGGCATGGAGAAGACACAGCTAGAATCTCAAACAATTTTAGTTCTCAATTCTGGTGTATATTGATAGCTTTGGAAGAAAATTGAATGAGAACCAGGTGGTTATAATGTAAATAAATGTTTTGGGAAATTATATGAAATTGTCAAAGGTATGGATGCTTACTAATATTATTAAGGTGGTAATAATTAAGAAATAAGGTAAAGTCTTAGTCTAATTCACAGAGGGCAAGAGTTAATTTTCACATCTCTCTATATGGACTCTTTGAGGTTGGAATCACGTAACTAACAGACACTTTCCTGAAATTTTTGTATTTAAATGACAGGCCCAGGAGAGTGGGCTGTGGAAGATTCTCTGTAGGAGGGCAAGACTGAGCCCAAATACATCAGAAGTCTTCTCCTGCCTTAAGAAGGGTGTGGGGTCTCGAGGATGTGTCCTGCATTGGGGAATTGTGGTGAATCATTTTGCACCTAAAAATAGCTTGAAGAAATTGAGAAGAACGGTTGACTACTGGAGGTTTTCCAGCAAATTCCCCTGAATCCCCCCTTTCTCTGCAGCATGTTCTCATCACAAGCTGCCATCTCATGAATTTTAAAAAAGGCTGACCTTTGTTAGGAGAGTTTACCTCTTCCTATTTTTAGATATCCCCATACCATCTGCATATAATTTACATATGCTAGTAAATGCATTTGAATTTGCATGAATTGCAGATAAAATACCTTGTGGTGACACCCTGGGTAGAGATCAGCTGACTGCTAAGGATTTTCTATGACCTTTTTGCTCTTGGTTGGTTATGCTCCTTCTGAGGTTCATCCTTACAGGGTCACACTCCCTCCCATCCCCAGTACCAAATAGAGACTCATTCCCCACCCCACCCCACCCTGCAGCCCCACCTGTATATCAGGCTGTTACAGATTCCTTTCTTTTCTCACCATCCTGATACCTTGGTCTTCCCATAGGCACCCGCATGATGCTGTCTCCATAAGGAGGAGGCACGCATCTGCCTCGAGCAATGGCCCCAGTCTTGGCACCAATTTATATAGTTTGTACTAGAGGTGATTCGACTAGAACTTAAGTTGTCCGGTAATCTTAATTGCAACCCTTGTTGTTACTTTTATTGAACATCAACTCTTTCATAAAATTTATTTATGTTTCTTCATAACAGAATGATAAGTCCCTTTTGTGCTTTTCAAAGGCGTGGCAGGATAGGAGGCGAAGACACTTGGTTGTGTTTTGTTTCTTGTCCATTCATCTCTTGCCTCTTGTGGAGAGTATGGGGGATGATGCAGTGGAGCATCTGAGAAGGAGATGTGGTTTGAGTTGAAAAGAGCAAAGAGTTAGAGGCCTTGGCTTTGTTGAAATGGAATTCAAATGGAGACAAATGGGGTCTTCAAGTGAGGGGCGATCTCAGAAGCAGCTCCACTAACAACCGTGCGTTTGCCTGATTATCCACACTTGGAGGCGTACCATTCTTGGGGCAGTAGAGGCCCCAGTGGTGACTAGAATATTTCCCACTATGGAGATGCCACAACAGCTGTGGCTGAACTCTTCTGTGGGTTGAATTTATGTCAGACTCTTTGGTTCCCTGCAGGGAGTAATATTAGTGGCATTATCATAGCGGAACCAAGTTCCATAGTCTGGAAGTATGGAACAAGAGCCCTTTCACTGGTGTATTTATAGGAGTGTTCATTAAAATTTGTTGAAATCTTTGTAGCTCAAATGCAGTGAGATGGTACTCAGGGAAGCCATTGCAAATTATGTGGATGTCCATTCCTTCATGTTTTGTGATCTTGCATACTATTTTACATCAATTGATTCCATTTATCCTCATCCAACTTTCTCATTGTGTTTCTATGAGCTTTTGTTAGAATCCCCATTGTAAAATTTATTTCAGTTATAGGGGATACTAGCTCATGTTTAATCCATCCTGGTTGGAAAAAAATACTTATAACCCCGTTATGTTTTATCTCTGTCTTTGATTAGAGAGATTCTTCTTATGCTAAGTAAACTTTGTGAAGGATCGTACTCCCTATTCACCTGTTTTTCTTATAAGATTTATGGGTTTCTGAAATGTATGAGAATATAACACGTTTAGATTTCCAAGATGTATATTTGGAGTGAAACTGGACATTGTATATGCGGAGGGAGGTCCAAGTAACTGCTTGCTAGGTAAGTTGTTTAATAAAATAGAATAACCCTTTTATCCACTGAGAGGGTATTTTGAGCAAATAGCCTGTAGAACTGAGCCTATGCAGACTTGGACAAACACTGGTTTGTCCAACCAACATGTGGTTCACACTGGAAAAGTTTCTGTTGTTATTATAATAATTTTAAAATTATTTGGCTTCCTGTGGGCAGTTCTATAGCTTTGAGAAGTTTGGTACATGATTTGGGTGGGGGATGCAGAGAACAACTTCGTCTCCCTAGAAACCCTTGACTCGTTTTGCCTTCGGCTAGAAATTCAGCAAATTCTAAATCGAGTTCAGTGGGGTCATTATATGTTTTCCATGAGAGAATGAGAAAAAAGAGGAGGTTTCTTAGTTCCCTTGAATGACATTAATCCTTCCAAGTCATCTCAGACCTCATCGTCTCGAATATTTTCTAGTATAGCAGCTGAAAATGGCGGATGCTGTTAACTTGCTCAACCTCCCTTGCTCTATTCTAGGGCCCAGGCCAAGGGATATTGATTCTAAATCAGTACCAGTTGTGCAGGTTAGTGACGTCAAGGCCAGGCAAGGTCTCAGTCATTTACCTGGGTTCTCCTCCCTGTCCCCCCCCACCCCCCGCTCTCTCTCTCAGCAGAGCAGCTGTATTTTTCTTCACCCTTATCCTCCATCTTGGTTACTTTGTTCTCCTAAGAATTCTGAGCTTCGCAATATCTTTTTAATAAACTACTTTT
>RCUC01166973.1:0-49914 GCA_003697995.1 Taxidea taxus jeffersonii
GCGGCGCAGGCCAGGGTAGTAAATGTCCCCGCGCGGGATCCGAAGCCGAACTTCCTGCAGAGGAGATACAAGTTCAGCTTAGAAGTGGACTGTGCCAAACCTTTATCGCTGGAGTTTATCAAAAGTTAGAAGAACGTGTGTGTGCGTGTGTGCATTTGGCTTTCCTTAGACTTTGGGGACCACAGCAAAAGAAACCTCTTTAATATTCCTTGACTTTTATTTGTGAATAGAATAATTAGCTAAATTCAGATTGTTTGGAATCTGTATCAAATTTTAGAATAGCTACAAGTCACTTGGGATCTTCTTAAAACGGAGTCTAATACACAAGCTCAGCATGGAGGCCAGGAATCCGCATTTTCCGCAGCTCCCGGCGCTGCTGCTGCTGCTGCTGCTGCGGCTGCTTCTGCTTCCAGAGCCCGCTCAGAGCGTCGGCGCCACCCGCAACCCTGAACACAGATGTGGTGCTTCAGCTGTGCGTGCCTCTTCCCAGCAACGGCCCCCGTACCCCCCACCCTCCAGGGACAGCAGCGTGGCACCCCTGAACCCATGCTCCCCGCGGAAGACCAGTGAGCTGCCCCCAGTGCGGTGGGCGGGTGCGTTGGAGAAACCACAGCAGCTACTTGTCCTCCCTCCGTGCAGGGGCGGGGAGGAGGGGTGGGCGGGATAGAAGGGCGCACTGCCCCCTGCTTCTGACCACACTGCAGACCCCCGGTCTCCCCTCGGCCCTCTCTGGGGCTGGCGGGTATTGGGGACATGAGGTCTCTGGTGCGGTGTCCTTCCCCACGGTGGCCGCACAGACCACACTCAGCGAGCAGCCACAAGAGGCCAGAGGGGTGAAGGAGAAGCCTCCCAGTGGGGTGGGGGTGGGCTAGGGGAAGAAAGGCCTGAAAGGGCAGTCCTGCCACGAGGAGAAAATTGAAGGGGGAATTTGGGAATGTTTATTTTTACAGATTCTGTTTCAGCGATCTGGTTCAAATGTTGCCTGGTGAACTAGGGAGACTGGGGGCCATGGGGTCTCAACTCAGCAATCCCAAAGATGTCACCAGAGGCTCTTGGTCTCCTTGTGAGAAAGAATTCAAGGACAGACGTGCAGCACAGCAGATGAGCGTGACACAAACAGGAAAGTTTACTAAAGCAGAGAACACTAGAGATGTGCGGGCAGGCCGGCTTGAGAGAGAGCGCTGCCTTCCTGGGTTGGAGTTTTACCTTTTAGTAACAGTTCTTAAGGGAGGGAGATACTCATTATTGGAGGTGGGGATTTCTTGGTAGCAGGATTTTGTGCCTTTTTCTTATTTGACTAGGGGTTTCCAGTTGTGGCCTGTCTGGTGGGATCCGGCTCCTCGCAGATACTGCCTGGACGGGCCTCTGCATTTTCCCACAGCTGGCCGTGGCCTCCTCCTTGGAGGTGCTGAGTTGAGGCCCCAGGGCCCCTGGTCTCCCCACTGGCCTCCGGGCATCCGTTTAGAGCCTCATTAACTGCCTGCTCTAACAGTTTCACTAATTGTGAAGAAAACATTAAAGACTCAATTTCCAAATATCCCCTTTATTAAAATTAGTCATTAACACTGTAATTTAAATCTATTAATTATTTTCCATTTTCCAATTAGAACATGGCCTGTTTGGTGCAAAGATACCAAAAGCTACAGCAGAAACCAAATGAAACCCAGAGTGGCTCTGTGAGTGTTCGTTCCTCCCCAAAGTTGGGGGCTTTCCTGATTGCTTAGTCTTCTAGCTGGCTTTCTCATGGCGTGCACAAAAAATACACGTGACGAAAGAACCCCACCTGGGCCATCTGAGTCTCAGGTTATCTGTAAATTAGGAAGTACTTGCACATAAAAGCGTGTATGCATTGTTCAGAAAGCCTGCCGCGGTTCTCTGTGGGCAGTTGTTGCTTTTCCAGTGGTTTTGAAACATGGTTCCCTTTTCCTTTTTCCGTTTCATTTGTAGACTACAGCTTGAGTCAGATCTAAGGATATTAGAATTGGATCAAGAGAGTGCTGCGTGTGTGTCTCTTATGTGTCTTGGTTTTTCCCAGCAAGGCCCAAGAACACCAAAGGTACTCAGTACACTGGATGGCCTGTCCTTATGTGTGCATCCCTGAACAAACCAATCATTCGTCGCCTTTGAGGTGGGAAATTCTGTGGGACAGCTCTGCATCTCGAGGAATATCCTCAGACACTTCCGCTGGGCTCTCAGTCGCCTGAAAGCACCATGTGCCTAGAAGGAGCAAGTGTCCCTTCTCTTCTCATTTGAATGATTCAGTCTTTCATTTTTCCATCCAGGAAATTTTATTCCAGCCTTATATTAATAACATCAATTAGTATAGCACCAAATTAAGACAAACGACCCATAAACTACCCCCCAGATTAGTCCCACGTAGAGAACATTACCAGTAACCGTCGACAGCTGAAGTCAGAGTCAGGTCTGGATGTCGGGAGAATTCAGCAGGTACACCTGTGAGGGGCCAGCTGGTCCCAAGCACCCATTTCCAGACGACCCCCAGGTGTTGGTAGGCAAGTGACTCACATCCTACAGCTGTGCCGTGAAATGTTTATGCAACATGAACAAACCTCTTAGAATTTCTTTTAAAAAGGGAGAGTTTTTTATTCAAGCCCAAGTTAGGACTACTACCCAGAATACCGTGTGCATGACAAGGGAGTGCTCTGGTGAGGGGGCACTTGGTGTAGGGCTTTATTGTTTGTGTTTTTTCTATATTCATTTTTTACAGAAGTTACGATAAATCATTAGACAAAGGGCATTTCAGCAAGCTGCAAGCTTATGTTACTCTTCCTAGTGTCTGCAGGCTGCGCGACTCAGCAACCAGGGAAGTCATTGCCTTTGTGTTCCGAAGGCGCCTGTTTGGTTATTTTCTTTAAGGAGGCAGATGTACAGACTGCTGGGGCTAGAACTGGAGCCCGCGGCCGAGGTTTTCACGCGTCTTCTGACCTGGGTAGATGGTGTAGAGCTTCCCCCAGAGCCCGGGGCAGGGCCCACACACAGGGTGGACACTTAGGGTGCACCTCCCAGGAGAGGGATCAGGCTGGGCCAAGGCCCCGAGGGAAGGGACGAAACAGCCTTCCACTGAGCTTGTGCGCTGATCCGCGCAGCTGCCCCACAAGAGGGAGGCGCGCGCATTCCCCGCCGGCCGTCAGAGCTGCGGCCTCGCTTTCACGTGGCTGACGGTTGGCGCGCCGGGAGCCCTCAGGTTTCCCACTCGGTGCCGGGAAAGGTCGCGTCTTTGCACTCGGTGCGGCGTCGGGGGCAGGCGCAGGCCGGCGTTCTCGCGGAGCGCGGGGGACCGGGGAAGGTAAGCCCCCGCATCTCGGGCCTGGGCAGGACACTGCTGCTGCCGGTGCCTGGCGCTGTGCTGGCTGCTGAGTCCGCCTCCGTGGGAAGCGGGGTGAGCTCGCGGCGGGACGGGCACCGGCTGCGGGTAGCGCAGCGTCGGTGGGCGGCGGGCCGCGTGCGCGTGCGCGTCAGGGTGTAGTCCCGAGCACGACCGCAGGGCGGCGCCCGCCCGCCATCCCCGCGCAGGCGCGTCCTCCCCACCCCGCTACTCCGAGGCCGCAAGGCGCGTGCGCGTCCTTCCCGCCCCTGCTCTCCTGGGGCCACGCGGTGAGCAGTCCCGGCTCTGCGCCCACAGTGCACCCGCCTCGCTAACGCTTCGCGGTCGTGCGTTGGTTCTGTGGTTTGTCTCGCCCTTTCGTCTCTGAGATCATGTCCTTCCCCGTGCGGAAGCCTGTGTGTCCACGTAGCCCCGGGGCTGACTTCTGCTGCTGTTCCCTGGCCTCTGAGGGGCCGGTGCAGCAGCAGCAGGTTGCCCGGCGGGGCCAGAGGCTGCGGCCTGCGTGCTCCTGTGGGGTTTGGAAGGCTGCCTGCCGCGTACCTCAGTCCTTTATTTGGGGTTGGGTTTCGTCTGTGCTGAACGGAGTGGTCCAGTGTCCCAAACAACGTTGCCGAAGGGACGTTTTCCCACTGCATTTCCCACCGTTTTGCCTCCTTTGTCGAAGACTGATCGACCCTAAAACCGGGGGTTTCTTTCTGGGATCCCTGACTTACGTGGTGTGTGTGCCCGTCCTTGTGTTAACTACTACGGTATGGAGTGTACGGAGTATAGCTCGAAACCTGAGGCTGTGACACCCCCAGGCTGGCTCGTCCTCGGGGTTGCTTTGGCTACTCGCGAACGTCTGTGCCTCTGCACAAGTTTTAGAATTTGTTCCAGGTCTGTGAAGAATACTGTTGGTGTTTTCCCAGGGGTCGTATTACTACTATTACGATGAAGAATCTGTTCAGGGCGCCTGGGCGGTTTAGTTGGTTTGAGTGTCTGCCTCTGCCGTGGGCCATGATCCCACGGCACTGGGACAGAGGTTTGCGTGGGGCTCCCCGCTGCAGGGAGCCTGCTTCTCCCTCTGCCCTCCCCCCACTCGTTCTCTCATCCCTC
Organism: Taxidea taxus jeffersonii; assembly: GCA_003697995.1. NCBI lineage: Eukaryota > Metazoa > Chordata > Mammalia > Carnivora > Mustelidae > Taxidea > Taxidea taxus. The sequence goes on from RCUC01166973.1 coordinate 4,442, forward strand.
CCTCTCTCCAGTAAAATCTTTTTCTCTTAAGATTTTAGTTACTTGAGAGAGAGCTCACGCACACAGGCATGCGCAGCAGGGTGGCGTGGGAGCTGCAGACAGAAAGGGAAAACGGACCCCCGCTAAGCAGGGAGCAGGACAGGGCTCTGTCCCAGGACCCTGAGATCATGACCTGAGCCGAAGGCAGACGCTTAACCATTTAACCTGCGGAGCCACCCAGGTGCCCCACTGGGGTTGCAGTAGATGGGTAGATTGCGTTGGGTAGTATGGACGTTTTGAGGATAATTGTTCTCCCACTCCGTGAGCATGGAATGTGTCAAATTGTGTCATCACCAGTTTCTTTCACAGTGTTTTATAGTTTTCACAGTGTAAGTCTTTCAGCTCCTTGATTAAGTTTGTTCCCGGGTATTTCATTAGGTTTGGTGCAACTGTAAATGGGATTTTTCTTAATTGCTCTTTTGCTACTTCATTATAAGTATACAGGAATATAGCGGTTTCTGTGTATTGCTTGTTTTCTGTGACTTCACTGAATTTATCAGTTCTCATGGTTTTCTGGTAGTGCCTTAAGAGCAAGCACTATGTGGTGTCATGTCATCCGCAAATAGTGTTTCCCTCCTCCTTACCAATTTAGATGCCTTTCTTTTTCTGTTCTGGTTGCTGGGGCTACGATTTCCAGTACTAGATGGAATAAAGATGGCGAGAGTGGATCCTCCTCTTGTTCCTGACCTGAGGAGAAAAGCTCTAATTTTTTTCACCATCGAGTGAGATGTTCGCTGGGTTTTTCATATGTGGGTTTCATTATGTTGAGGTTTTGCCTCTAAACCTTCTTTGTCCAGGGTTCATACCATGAAGGATGCTGTACTTTGTCATACACCTTTTCTGCATGTACTGAAGTGATACGCTTGTTACCCTCTGGCTTGCTGATGTGAGGTGTCCTGTCGATTGATTTGCAAATATCAAACCACACTTGCATCAAGAGGGATAAATCCCACTTGATGGGATTGATGCATGCTTTTTAAAGTATGTTCTTTTAATATATACTTTTATATACAGTATATATAAAGTATGTAAAGTGATACATACTTTTAAAAATATACTTTTGGGGACGCCTGGGTGGCTCAGTTGGTTAAGCAGCTGCCTTCGGCTCGGGTCATGATCCCAGCGTCCTGGGATCGAGTCCCACATCGGGCTCCTTGTTCGGCAGGGAGCCTGCTTCTCCCTCTGCCTCTGCCTGCCTCTCTGTCTGCCTGTGCTCACGCTCTCTCTAACTAATAAATAAATAAAAATCTTAAAAAAAAAATAAAAATATACTTTTGGATTCAGTTTGCTAATATTTTGTTAAGGACTTTTGCATCTGTGTTCGTCAGGGATATTGGCCTGTACTTCTTTTTTTGTGGGGTCTTTATCTGGTTTTGGTCTCGGGGTAATGCTGGCCTCATAGAATGATGTTGGAAGTCCTCCTTCCTCTTCTTTTTTGGGGGTGGTGGTGGTGGTGTTTGAGAACAATAGGCGTTAACTCTTCTCTAAACGGTTGGGGCGCCTGGGAGCTCACTGGGTTAAGTGTCCAACTCGTGATTTCAGCTCAGGTCATAATCTCAGGGTCCTGGGATGGAGCCCCAAGGCAGGCTCTGGGCTCAGTCCAGAATCTGCTTGAGATTCTCTCTCCCTCAGCCCGCCCCACCTGCACACTCTCTCTAAAATAAATAAATCTCTCTCTCTAAAAAAAAAAAAAGATTTGGTAGAATCCACTCATGAAGCCATCTAATCCTGGTTGGTTTGTTTTTTTGGGAGTTTTTTAAATCACTGACTCACTTTCATTGCTGGTAATCAGTCTGTTCTATTTTCCATGTCTTCCTAATTCGCCTTTGGAAGGTTGTATTTTTAGAAATTCATGCATTTCTTCTAGGTTGTCCAGTTTGTTGGCATATAATTCTTCATTGTATTTTCTTATAATCCTTTGTATTTCTGTGTTGAGTGTTGCTTACCTTTTTTTCTTTCACTTGTTGTGAGTCCCTTGACTGATTTTTATAGATACACTTAATTTTACTGCTTTTTTGCTTCCTCCTTCATTTACTCTTATGGTCTTTCTCTCCCACTAATGGAGTAGTCCCCTTCACCACTTCTGGTAAGGCTGGTTTAGTGCTGATGATTCCTTTAACTTTTTTTTTTGTCTCAGAAACTTTTTATCTCCTTTTATTCTGAATGATAACCTTTCTGGATAGAATATTGTGGGATGCAGGGTTTATTTCAGCATTTTGAACATATCTTGCTGCTCCCTTCTGGACTATAGTTCCTGTTGAAAAATTAGTTGATATCCTTATGGGGTTTCTGTTGTATGTAACTTTTCCTTCCATTACATTTAAAATTTTCTTTATTCGGGACGCCTGGGTGGCTCAGTTGGTTAAGCGGCTGCCTTCGGCTCAGGTCATGATCTCAGTGTCCTGGGATCGAGTCCCACATTGGGCTCCTTGCTCGGCAGGGAGCCTGCTTCTCCCTCTTCCTCTGCCTGCCTCTCTGTCTGCCTGTGCTCGCTCTCTCTCTCTCTCTGACAAATTAAAAAAAAAAATTTCTTTATTCTTTTTTAAAAATTATTTTTATTAACATATAATGTATTATTTGCCCCAAGGGCACAGGTCTGTGAATCATCAGGCTTACACATTTCACAGCACTCACCGTAGCACATACCCCCCTGCCCAGTGTCCATCACCGAGCCACCCTCTCCCTACCCCCCACAACCCTCAGTTTGTTTTGTGAGATTAAGAGTCTCTTATGGTTTGTCTCTCTCCTGATCCCATCTTGTTTCATTTTTTTCCTTCCCTACCCCCCAACCCTCCCACTCTGCCTCTCAAATTGCTTATATCAGAGAGATCATATGATAATTGTCTTTCTCTGATTGGTTTATTTCACTCAGCGTAATACCCTCTAGTTCCATTCACATCGTTGCAAATGGCAAGATTTCATTTCTTTTGATGGCTGCATAGTATTCCACTGTGTGTATATATCACATCTTCTTTATCCATCTGTTGATGGACATCTACGTTTTTTCTGTAGTTTGGCTACTGTGGACATTGCTGCTATAAACATTTGGGCGCACGTGCCTGTTCAGATCACTGTGTTTGTAGCTTTGGGTTAAAAACCCAGTAATGCGATTGCTGGGTCATAGGGTAGCATAGGTAGGTAGGGTTTCAACTTTTTGAGGAACCTCCATGCTGTTTTCCAGAGTGGCTGTACCAGCTTGCATTCCCACCAACAGTGTTGGAGGGTTCCCCTTTCTCTGCATCCTCGCCAGCATCTGTCCTTTCCTGACTTGTTCATTTTAGCCATTCTGACTGGTGTGAGGTGGGATCTCATTGTAGTTTTGGTTTGTATTTCCCTGATGCCGAGTGAGGTGGAGCACTTTTTCATGTGTCTGTTGGCCATCTGGATGTCTTCTTTGCAGAAATGTCTGTTCATGTTTTCTGCCCATTTCGTGATTGGATTCTTTGTTTTTTGGGTGTTGAGTTTTGATAAGGTCTTTGTAGATTTTGGATACTAGCCTTTTAACTGATATGTCATTTGTGAATATCTTCTCCCATTCTGTCAGTTATCTTTTGGCTTTGTTGACTGTTTCCTTTGCTGTACAAAAGCTTTTGATCTTGATAGTCCCTGCCAGGGTCCAGCCTTGGCATGTCCAGGTGTCCCCAAAGGATGGACTGTGTCAGCGAGAGGAATGAGAGAGCCACACAGCGAGTTCTGGTCAGTAGGCAGGCATCTCTCTTTTATTCTGATTTTAGAGCTTCTTATGTAGGCAGTTTACTTGGGGTAGGGGGTTACATTCGTGCAAAGGACATCAAAGGACTCAAGCACAAAGATAATTCCTCTTTGTTCAGCACATGTTATTCTAGTAAAGCTATAATGAGTATAGACTGGCACCAGGGATGGGGGACAGGGTCTTGCTTCTTGAGTAATCATGTCCCTCAGAAAGCCATGGGAGGTAGCACAAATATGTGCTTTTTGGTAACTTACTCTGGGGTCTGCAGGAAAACAGAATATAGGTTAATGGAAAATGAGAAGCTTTAGGGATGAACTAGATAGTAAGGAACTGCAGGAAAACAGGATATGGGTTAATGGAAAACGAGAAGCTATCTGGAGAAACTAAGTATATAAGAGGGAAGTAGGAATGAGAAGGCTTTACCTTTGTAGGAGGCAGGGTGTATTTTAACGGCTTGGCTTGTGAAAGCCTTGGACAAACATCAACCTAGGGAGGAATCCGTCTATTGCGGTACACATCTAAAGCTCTCCAGTGTCCTAGGTACAGAATAGTTTACCTCCTTGAAATTGCTCCAGCCCACAAGCCTGAGGGATTTTTGCAGCAGATTAGCAAGGGGCTCTTTATTTGAGAGAGATATGGGGATCAGAGAAAAAGGCAAGAGACTGTCAGACCATGTTTATCTGCGGGGCGATCCAGCCCTTGGCAGGATTAGGCCTGCATCAGTTCAAACCTTAACCTAGTGGGGCAATGCCCTTGACCAGGCCTCATGGCTCCCAGCAAGTCCCAGTAGTTCATTTTTGCCCCTGCTTCCCTTGCCTTTGGCGATGTTTCTAGGAAGAAATTGCAGCTGAGGTTGAAGAGGTTTCTGCCTGTGTTCTCCTTATAAGAATTTTGATGGATTCCTGTCTCACATTGAGGTCTTTCATCCATTTTGAGTCTATTATTTGTGTGGTGTAAGGACATGGTCCAGTTTCATTCTTCTGCACGTGGCTGTCCAATTTTCCCAACACCGTTTGTTGAAGAGACTGTTGTGGTTTTTTTTCCCATTGGACATTCTTTCCTACTTTGTTGAAGATTAGTTGACCATAGAGTTGAGGGTCCATTTCTGGGCTCTCTATTCTGTTCCATTGATCTATGTGTCTGTTTTTGTGCCACGACCATACTGTCTTGATGAATATAGCTTTGTAAAGGAGCTTGAAGTCTGGAATTGTGATGCCCTCAACTTTGGCTTTCTTTTTCAACATTCTTCTGGCTATTCGGGGTCTTTTCTGGTTCCATATAAATTTTAGGATTATTTGTTCCATTTCTTTGAAAAAAATGGATGGAATTTTGATAGGGATTGCATTAAATGTATAGATTGCTTTAGGGAGCATAGACATTTTCACAGTATTTGTTTTTCCAATCCATGAGCATGGAACATTTTTCCATTTCTTTATGTCTTCCTCAATTTCTTTCATGAGTACTCTATAGTTTTCTGAGTACAGATTCTTTGCCTCTTTGGTTAGGTTTATTCCTAGGTATCTTATGGTTTTGGGTGCAATTATAAATGGGATTGACTCCTTAATTTCTCTTTCTTCTGTCTTGCTGTTGGTGTATAGAAATGCAACTGATTTTGGTGCATTGATTTTTATATCCTGACACTTTACTGAATTCCTGTCCAGGTCTAGCAGTTATGGAGTGGACTGTTTTGGGTTTTCCACATAAAGTATCATATCATCTACAAAGAGTGATGCCGATTTGGATGCCTTTTCTTTCTTTTTGTTGTCTGATTGCTGAAGCTAGGACTTCTAGTACTATGTTAAATAGCAGTGGTGATAGTAGACAGCCCTGCTGTGTTCCTGACTTTAGGGAAAAGCTCTCTGTTTTTCCCCATTGAAGATGATATTCACAGTGGTTTTTTTGTGGATGGCTTTTATGATATTGAGGTATGTACCCTTTACCCCAACACTGTAAGGAGGTTTGATCAAGAAAGGATGCTGTACTTTCTCAATTGCTTTTTCAGCATCTATTGAGAGTATCGTATGGTTCTTGTTCTTTTATTAATGTATCACATTGATTGATTTGCGGATGTTGAACCAACCCTGCAGGGCAGGAATAAATCCCACTTGGTTGTGGTGAATAATCCTTTCAATGTACTGTGGGATCCTATTGGCTAGTATTTTGGTGAGAATTTTCGCATCTGTGTTCATTAAGGATATTGGTCTGTAATTCTTCTTTTTGATGGGGTCTTTTTCTGGTTTGGGGATCAAGGTAATGCTGGCCTCAAAATGAGTTTGGAGGTTTCCCTCCCATTTCTTTTTTTTTAAATTTTATTTATTTATTTGACAGACAGAGATCACAAGTAGGCGGAGAGGCAGGCAGAGAGAGAGAGAGAGAGAGGAATCAGGCTCCCCACTGAGCAGAGAGCCCGATGCGGGGCTCGATCCCAGGACGCCGAGATCATGACCTGAGCCGAAGGCAGAGGCTTAGCCCACTGAGCCACCCAGGAGCCCCTTCCCTCACATTTCTATTTTTTGGAACAGTTTCAGGAGAATAGGTATTAATTCTTTAAATGTTTGGTAGAATTCCCCTGGGAAGCCGTATGGCCCTGGGCTCCTGTTTGTTGGGAGATTTTTGATGACTGCTTCAATCTCCTTACTGGCTTATGGGTCTGTTCAGGTTTTCTAGTTCTTCCTGGTTCAGTTTTGGTAGTTTATATGTCTCTAGGAAAGCATCCATTTCTTCCAGATTGCCAAATTTGCTGGTGTATTGTTGCTCATAATATGTTCTTATAATTGTTTGTATTTCTTTGGTGTTGGTTGTGATCTCTCTTTCATTCACGATTTTATTAATTTGCATCCTTTCTCTTTTTGATAAGTCTGGCCAGGGGTTAATCAATTCTTTCAAAGAAACAGCTCCTAGTTTCGTTTTGTTCTACTGTTCTTTTGGTTTCTATCTCATTGATTTCTGCTCTGATCTTTATTTCTTTTCTACTGCTGGGTTTAGGCTTTCTTTGCTGTTCTTTCTCCAGCTCCTTTAGGTGTAGGGTTAAGTTGTGAACTTGAGACATTTCTTTTTTTTTTTTTTTAATTAAGATTATTTATTTGACAGGCAGAGATCATAAGTAGGCAGAGAGGCAGACAGAGAGAGAGGTGGAAGCAGGCTCCCTGCTGACCAGAGAGCCCGATGCGGGGCTCGATCGAAGGACCCTGAGATCATGACCTGAGCCGAAGGCAGAGGCTTGAACCCACTGAGCCACCCAGGCGCCCCTGTTCCTGATTCAGTCTTCATAGTTTGTGCTTTGAGGAATTTATCCATTTCTTCTAGGCTATTCAGTTTTACATAGAGCTTTTCCTCCATGGGCTTTATGTCGGCCTCACCCTGCTGACTTCTTTCCTCCCCTGAAGATGCTGTTGTTACCTGATTTGCTTCCTGTTTCCTCAGTTTTCTTTACTCGTAGCTGCTTCTGCCAACCCTGAGTCCCAGCAGCATACGGCTTTCATTTCAGCCTCCAGAGGCACTGCTTCACCCCCCGTTTCTCCCTCACAGTACTCCCTGCCAGCGCCCCAGCCTGGCCTTCCGCTCCTGCCCACCATCTGGTCCAGTTTTATACCAGCATGGAGGTTTTCAGCCTCTTGTCACCTAAGGTCTTTCTTAGATCCTCTTTATGTCATGGGATCTGCCTGGATTTTCAGCTGCAGATTCAGCACTATCCTGTGGTTACTACGACAGCGCTTGCATTTTTTTAAAATCTCCACAAAAAATTAATTTGTGCACTGAAAGAAAGAACTGTACCTCTTTAGCCAATTCAACAAATGATTTCCCGTAGCTCACACCAAAAATTAGTCATAGAAAAAGGTTAGCACTCAAGTTCAACATTTTTACAGATAATTTTTAAAAAATTACTTTTTACAGTAGTCTCTGAAACTCTACATAGATGCTCGGCTTTTTAAAATATTTACTTAATAATTCCATTACATGCATCAGGTTTGCTTTGGAAGGGCAGAGTCTGATTTGCACTTGTGATATTTTTGTCTTGTTACCATTGGCATCATGTTCATTTTTTCTGCGTTAATCGGACGGGCTAGCATTGTGCTCCAAGTAGAAATGGGCAACAGATCTCCGAAACTCTAAGAGGTCTAGAGAGGTACCTGGGTTACAGGCTCTGTGTAGCTGCCAGGCATTGTTCATGGCTCCATCAATTATGTAGCTCACCAAAATTGAGTACCATTTCTTGCTTCTTATTCTCACCCTGTATTTGGAAATGATTTGATCCATTTGAGCTACACCCTCCCTGCACTCAGCATACAGTTTCACTATGGGTGGCTGAGCGCCCTGATGGGTGTCCTCCTCACCAGCAGAGCACCTCAGCTCCCTGGCTGCTTCTATGCCCACAGCATTGGAGCACAGACTGATAATGCCGTCACCATGCCAACGACACAAAATTATCTCCTCACTTTCTTCTACTCGGAAATCAAAATATCCCTTCTTCATTTTTCTCATATGTTCTGCATTCATGAGGGGACATTTTTCAGTCCTGTTCTCACGAATTGTTCCTGTTGCCCTCAGTCCTTTTTTCTTCAAGGCTGACACCAATTTGATACTCGTAAAGAAGCTATCGAAACACAGGTGATAGGGATACTGGCCTCTCTCTAGAAGAACATCAGCAAAATGCAGCACTAGATTCCCACCTAAACCAAGATCAGCATCCTTACCCACCATCACTGTTGAGTCTTCTTGATAGGGCTCAAACCACACCAGGTAACCCTGTGTGGTTGTGCCACACCAAATTTTATAGCCAATTCTAATAGGTTTCCCATTCAGGAACTGGTCACTGTCAAAGCATTCACACATTGTCTTACCAAAATAATAGTACTCTTCCAGGGGAGCATACAGGAGGAAATTTCTATTCATTTGCTTTATGAGAGGCCTCAATTTTGTAAACTTATCTTTCTGATCTAGGTGGCTATTATCTGCAAAATGTAGGTATGAGAAAATCGATTCAAATCTGTCCCTTCTAATTGCATCTCTCACCAGGTTCTGATCAGCATCAGAGATTTCCCAATACATTCCCCTTCTGGGACGCCTCACAATTCCACTCAAAAGCAAGATGCCAAAGACACACCTTATTTCCTGAACTGTGACTTCCAAGTTGACATTTTTCTGAGATGCGTAATGATTGGTTTCATTGACGATCATGTTGAATATTTCATCATCAAAAAATAACTCAAAGAGCTCTACTGGGTTCAACTTCTCACTCTTGAGATTCAAAAGTCCAGAATCCAGTGCTGACCAGCTTGGGAAGTCGGGTTTAATGTCTCTTTTGGTCCATTTCTTCTCTGGTATGTTTGACATCTTTAGCTTTTTTTGAGCGTGGGCCTCCGGCTTGTTATCTTCTTCCACATCTGAGTCCCCAGAGAATGCAAGGCCTTGGAGCAGTTCACTCACCCGAGCTTTGTCCTTTTTCCTCCCCTTGCGGGTCATGTCTCCTGCAGCATATTCCAAGGATGAGATGTGCATTCGGGCCCACAAGTCACCCGGGTAACGGTCCTTCAGGGTGTTCAGATGCGCAACTGTCCTGTCAGTAGGGACAGAAGTACAAGGTGGCTGGGGCATGCCATCTCTGGAATGAAGAAAAAAAAAATCCTTAGCCTTACTATGACCCGAATCTTGTGTGATTACCTGCTTCTCACTCCCAGGACCTAACACTTCTGGCTTCTCCCTGGCTTGCTCTCACTCCTCGAGACAACTAGCTGTGGAGTCTGGAAGAAGGAGCTGGGCATCTCCGTGCAGCACCTCCCTCTTCGGGAGCAAGCGGCAGATGCCCCAAGTTGTGCCGGGCAGGCCTGTGTAGGGGGAGGTCTGCTGTGGGGCTCCTTTCCTAGCCGAGCTTCTGTTGGTAATGAAGTGGAGGTTTCCAGAATCATCTCTTTTACTCCTGCATCTCCATCAGCTTGTCTTAAACTTGGACAGGGAAGGGGGTTGTTGTTTACTGGGCTCCCTCACGCCTCTCTCAGAACTTCTGAATGTGGAAGGATTAAGTCTCTCCCAGCTCTACGTTCATCTGGTGGACACGCTGTTCTGGGGGGGAAACTTAAGAGAAATTAAAACAGTGCTGTTCAACTGGTTTTTATGGGGTTTACAAGGAAGGAAGGTAATGTTACCAAGATGAGAAACATTCTACACAAGCTTCTTTTTTTATCTGAGAAATTTGGATTTCACCCACTCATGTCCTCTTGGTAAATAAACAACCTAGACTAAGGGGGGAAAAAACCACTGAGAAGAGTATGTTATAATTCATACTACATGTATTTATTTGCTTAAAGCATTCATCCTGGGTGGCTCCAGTGTGCATGCATGGCCCATTGTCCGTTGCCTGATGTTCCTGGAGTTCCCTAATGTTCCCAGCTGCAGGGACCCTGCGCGGATGCCGCCCTCACGCTGCATCTTTTCCTCTCGCCACCTCACGCCTCTGCCCTTCCGTCTCACGGGCCCCTGTCCTCCCTCCTGCTTCCACTCCCCTTCCTACTCAGTCGGCTGACCCCAGGGTCCATCACCTTAGCCCCTCCCTGGCCACGACCGTCCTCGAGCACCTGCCCCCAGCGACCTTGCGTAGCAGCCGGCCAGGCTTCAGCACCGCGTGGAGGCCATCGTTGGGGCTTCTCCAGTCCTCACCCCCGAGTGGGCGACCCTCACTGCTAACCGTGTTGGTCTCCGAGATCGGTTGGTCACCACCCTATCTGGAGTCCCCCTTGCCCTTTCTCCCCAGCTCGCCACATTTCACATCTTCATTCTTCTCAAAGCTTCAATCCCACAGCCGCGGTCTCTGCTGCACAGAGGACCCAGGATCGCTGGGGCGGAAAGCTGCGGGTCCACCCGGCCTGCCTGCCGTGGCTCCCGGGACTCCTCTCCCAGCTCTCCCACCGTCGCGGGCCGCCGCCTAGTCCCTCCTCGGCCTCATCTGCGGCCCCAGACTCCCAGATGCCGCCCACCCTGGCACAGGTCTTCCTCCCCTGCCCGGCGGCGGTGCCCCGCGCTGTGCCCCCACGGGGCTCCGCACGGCCGGACACGGTGCTTCCTGAACGGCTGGAGCAAAGGGAAACCCCGCTGGGAAGCCGGAGCTGAAACACAAGTGGCTGGAAAATAGTCCTTCAACGCAGCTCTTCCTTGGCCGCTCCGGCCAGCTCATCACTGAGCCCTGGGCCGCGCGTCTGTCGAGTTCGTCTGTCGAGTTCGTCGAGGCCTGTGACGGAAAGCCGAGGAGCTTCCCCAGACCCGTGCTCGGGGAGCCGCAGACGGCGCCGCCCTGCCAGCCCCGGGCCTCTTGCAGTGGGCGCGTCAGGCCGGGTCCAGCGGGGCCGCCGCGGTCCCGGGCAAGGCCAGTCCTCCCAATGCCGTCCCCCTCTAGCCTCTCGTTCCCGCAGACGTCCCCAGAGTCCCTTTCAGCCAGTGAGGAAGGGGAGCCGCGCGGGGCTTCTGGGCAGGGGCGGCGCAGACCTCGAACTGGGCGCGCGGGGACCGTCCTGCAGCCGCGGGGACGGAGCCGGGTGAGGACACCTGGCGGCCGGTGTGAACCTCCTCCCCGGTGCAGAGCGCGCGGCGCTTCTGTTCCAAGGCCAGGCGGCGGCACTGAGCTGAAGGGAAGGAAACACGTCCCGGGACGCGGCGGCTCTGCGGCTCGGGGTCTGGCCCGGGCAAGTCCCCACGAGGGGCGTGTGGCGGAGTCCGCTCCCCGCAGCGCCGTCCCTGCCCACGGGCCACGGCGGGCCGCGGACGCTGCGTGGCGGCCGTGAGGACTCACAAACACGGTCTGAAAACGCGCAAAAGCGCGTGTTACACAAACAGGTACGGACGACGGACGTGCCCCGTGGCCCAAAGTGGCGGGAGGAGGAAAGGGGGGCGAGTAGTAGGAAAAGGAGGTGAAGACACGGCGGCCGGCGGGCCGCAGCGGTGCAGACGCGGAGTCAGGATGCCGGGCTCCGAGGCCAAGCGGCCCCGCCGGGCGCGATTCCCACGGCGCGGACTCGGCGCACTCGGCGTTTCTCCCTCGGGGGCCTTGGCGCAGGCCTCCGGACTTCAGGTCCGATTTCGCTTTTCTTGGGTTTTACATTTCCGCTTTCGCCCCGCCCCGAGGCCCCCAGCGCGGCCCCGCACCGTCTGCTTCTCCCCTCCTCCCCTCCAGGGGCCCGCGACCCCCGCGCGCAGCCCCCGCCGGACCGCGCCTCCCGTCCTGCTCAGGAGGACCCGAGCTCCTCCCGCCTCTCCGGCTTCGCTGCCACGACAGGCTCTTGTCTGAATTCTCTGCCTTCTCTGGCTCAGCTGAGGCTCCACAGCGACCTACGGGCGCTCAGGGGAGGGTGACCGGGACAGGTAGACCGAGTCCGCGTGGGATCCTTGGAGGCGACTGAGCGCCACTGCAGGTTCTGTGTAATGCGGATACTGGCAGGTCGCCGTGACTCGGCCTCCTGTGGTGACAGAAGTGAGACCGACTGTCCCTCCACTATCCCAGGGAAGCAGCTCTGGACCCGTGGACACTCACCTGCCGGGTATTCTTGGCGCCTCAGCGGCGGGCTCCATTTCTTGAGAAGTTTCTTTCTTTGCATTAAATAATCCATCTTTAGTTACAACTTCTTCACCTAAAATAACGCAATTTGTATGTCATCTGTTGCCTGAATTAAGAAAGAGGGAAAAACATCTCCAGAGTAGGGAACAGAATTTTCTTTTCCAGTGAGCTCCACGGCCAAGGTGGGGCTCAAACTCACGACCCTGAGATCAAGAGTCGCCTGCTCTGCCCACAGAGCCAGCCAGGCGCCCTGGGAGTAGGATTTTCAAATTAACGTGATCGTCCGCCGTCCCAGGAGGGCTGTCACAGCGGCCCCACGAAGTCTGGCACAGTATGGGAAGATAGTAAGAAAGGTCAGTTAGCTGGGGGGGCGGAGAGGGTCTAGCAAGATAAAGCATATTTACAGAAAATTATGAGGATAATAGTCTTTTTGGAGCGTGAAGAGAGCTTCTCTGGCGTGTGTGGGGTTTCCAGACATGAAGAGATGTCTGAACGGGACAGTTACACGGAACCCTTTATAGGAAAGGAAACGGGAAGCAGAGGAGTCGTGAGGGTTCAGGGAATATGGAGGGACGAGCCAAGAAGGCGACAAGAGTCAGTAAAGCTGAGTGATCAGTGGCGGGAGATGGGAGGAAAGTGAAACGGGAAGGGCTGAGACAAGTCCGTAGGCAGAGGACAGAGAAGGGGAATGGAGGGCGATGGGGTGTCGGGAATGTTGGCTCACAAGGGCCATTCAGAGCTAACGACAGGAAAAGGGGCGCACAGACCTGGGACCCGCCAGAGGCTGCCCTCACCCATGGGACAGACGTCCGTCCCCTTCTGAGCCGACTTCCCACAGGGGCTCCCGGGAGTCCGACTCGGAGCAGGTCGCTGCTCGGGGACAAGGGCCTGGGTGGCTTCTTCCTCAGTCTTCACTGATGTCTGAAAAGGCAAGAGACGGCCTCTTAGTCTTCCCTGGGGTAACGCTGGGGGTCCTGTTGTGAAGGGCGCCCCCCCCCCGGGAGCAGTGGCGCAGCCCCCCGGCAGGGCCGTGCTCTCGCCGAGGGTCTTGGGGGGGTCATCCTTGCCCCCACTCCTGGCCGCTGCTGGTTGGCAGGAATCCGCGTTCTCCGGCTCGTAGATGCGTCCCTCCCGTCTCCGCCGTCACACCGCCTTCTCCCGCCGACACACGGACACACGCACCAGACCTGCGCCCGCCCTGGCCCGGGGCGACCTCACCTTGCCTTCATCCCATTTCCGGAGAGGGTCTTTCCAAGTAAGCTCGCCTTCACAGGTACCTACAGTGCTAGGGCTGCAGTGTGTCGGGGGCCAGAGTCCGACCCACAGCAGCCACTGTATGGATTTAAAAACGTGTACAGCTGACTTGTTTTCTGTACAGTTACTTTCCTAAAGATGAAATACTTGTTAAGAACAGACGGCACGGGTGTCACGGCATTAAGAACTAATTAGAAGCCACAAGAAAGGACCAAGGGAGGAGAGGACGCCACAAGGACCATGTTTTGAGACAACGGATTCAGCGACACAGGCCTTAGTGGAAGACTTGATTAGTAAGCAGTGACTGGGAAGGCGACCGAGGCACTGCGAGATTAAGGGGTTGGGACGGGAAGTGTTGCGCTGGGCACGCAGATCACCGTTACCATCCTGAACGTCAGGTCTGGGCCAGAACACCAGGAGCGGAAAGGAAGAACCCTGGAGATACGGCGGAGGCCCCCAAACTGAACGCGGGGTCTGCCTCTTCCCTCCCACACTTGGGACCTGGCTGTGCCTCCTAAACACGGCGCACACTAGGGCCCGAGCAGGTCATCCACACGCCCGCAGGAGGCCTCCGTGCGCGGACCCGTTACAAGCTGCTTGAGAAGCTCCCCGGTGAGGGCCGCCAGCCTGACAAGGGCCAGGAGGAGAGGGCCGGGAAGCGGGCTGCCACCCACCACGTTCCCAAGAGCTGGGCACCCCGCTCGGCGGGGACCCTGCTGCGTCCTTGCCTCTGGCGGTCGCGGGGAGCAGGCCCTGTGGGGGAGGAGACGGCGTCCCGCCTGAGCCACAGGAGCCTGGAGCAGCGCCCCCTGGGGGGCCCGGCCTGCACAGCCTCTGATGCGCCTGAAACTGAGGCAGCCGCCACACCTGTCCCCACTCGGTCCGGAACGTAGTTCTGAAAGCGCAGAGTCTCCCACCCGCACGACCGAGCGTTTGCGAACTCTTCAAGTGCTTTATAGCGTGCCCTGTGACAGAGAGCGAATTTCAAAGTCACACGTGAAATCAACAGGAGAAAGAAGCTAGCGCTCCAGGGAAACCTGGGCAGAGAGGGGAGGTCACGGCAAAGGGGAGACAGGAAGGCAGGAGAGCTGCGGGAGCGGACAGCAGCGGCGGCTGTGTGAGGATGTGTGCGGGGCGCGGCGGGCTCCCTGGGGAAGGAAAACCCTCCCACAGGCAGAAGCCAGCTCAGGCAGGAGTGGAAAGGCGGGCAGTCCGCCTGGGCGGAAGCTGCCGAGCCGAAAAGGACCCACGATAATCAAACAGGAAGGAGGACTGCACAGGGCCGGGCGCCGTGCTGCTGCTTAAAAAGAGGATTTCCAACGCCAAATAATCCCGAGTCCAGATCCTCACCTCCATTTATCCTTGCAGATTCGGGGGAATCGGAGCGAAGTGCAGAAACACGGGGAAGTCGAGAGCCATCCGGGAAGATGGTGCAGCAGGGGACGCTGAGCTCACCTGGTCCTGTGGATGCAACCAGGTCCCGCCCGCCTCGGTGCACACAGCCCGGAGAAGGCCGAGAAGGCCGCAGAGGCTGGCAGGACAGACTCCGCAAGCGAGATGCGGAGCAGCAGCCGCATGAAAGAAGGCGGGAGGGGTGTGGTGCGGCCAGGAGGCAAACTGACCCCTGCGACTGAATGTGGCGCGGAGAGGGGGAGCAGCGGACCCGCCCGTACTGGGGAGCCTGCGGCGGGAGATGAAGCCCCGGGGCCTCTGGCTTTGGAAACAGCGGCCGGATGCCGGATGCCCAAGGGCCTGCGATCAGGGGATCAGGGGTGCTTCAGCGGGGACTTTAAAGATCGGCTGCTGAGCTCTGGGAGGGCGGGCGGGCGGAAACGCAGAGCAGCAGCAGTTTGAGAACTGCCCGCGGTCTAAGGGAGCGAGCTCTGTGTACGACCCGCCCAGCGTCTCCGACAGCAGACGCCTGGACCCTGGGCCCGCGGGCGGGTGGGGGCCGGGCCAGGGCCGCGCTCCCCGCAAGCTGCCTCCAGCCGAAGCAGTTCTGGGCCCTGCAGTGCCCTCCTGCCGGGGACCTGCACGGCCCTGCCACACCACACGCTCAGGGGCCTCCCCACCCGGCTTGTCGCAAGAGTTTTCTCAAGGGGCTCCAGGCCACCCTCACAGCCAGCCTTACCCACCTGCCGGCTGCCGGCACCACGGCCCCGCCCCGAGCCCATCCAGACCCGGCCACGCGCCTGGCAGTGTGCCAGCGGCCCCCGGAGAGGCCAGCCCCCCCCTCCCACGTGCCTCCTGCCCCGGGGGGAGGGTAAGGTACCGGCGCGCCCCAGGCTGTGTGGGCCCCGCCGCCGAGCCGGGCAGACGTTCCACCTGAAGCTGCGCAGGGGCCGACACGGAGCACCCCGCCACTCGGTGCCACTGTGTCTTTGGCAAACACGGGACTGTCTCAGCTCGAGCCCGAGGCAGCCTCAGACAGGCTCACAGGGCCGGACGCAGGCTCCAGCTGGCCGAGAGCCGTCGCAGAGGACCGCGCGGGAGGCGGGCACAGCTCCCCCACAGCCCTAGGGCACACATCACACACAGACCCCCCAAGCTCCGTGTCCTGATGAAGGGGGCGTGTTGCCCTGCAGGCGGAACTCTTCACAAGGCCACTGCTTAGAAGAGCCGGAGATGTAGCTGACCTTCCTAACACCGGAAGACACAGACAAAATGAGACCGAGGAATACGTCCCAGATGAAACAGGTAAGTAGCGTGTCTAACAGGTAGTGATCGTAAAGGTAATCACTGGACTTCAGAGCAGAGGATCTCCGTTTCCTTAATAGCTGAAAATCTCCCCATTCTGGAAAAGGAAACAGGCAGGATTCCAAATCTAGAGGCACAGAGAGTCCCCAATAAAGTCAACCCAAAGGTGGTCCGCACCAGCACACATGGTACTCAGAGGCACCTCTGCCTTCAGCTCTGCTCATGATCTCAGGGTCCTGGGATCGAATCCTGCATCGGGCTTCCTGCTCAGTGGGGAGCCTGCTTTTCTCTTTACCCCTTCTTCCTGGCTCATGCTTGCTCTCCCTCTCTCAAATAAATAAATAGTTAATTAAAATCTCTGGGGGGAAAAGACACATAGTAATTAAAATGGCAAAAATTTGTGAAGAGAAACTTTTAAAAGTAGCAAAAGGAAAACCATTACATACGGGAAAAAAACAAAAACGCATAAGGGTATCAGCCGGTTTTCCAGGATAAACTACACAGGCCAAAAGGGAGTAGCGGGATATATTCAAAATGCATAAAGAAAAAAAATCTGCCACCCAAAATATTCTATCCAGAAATGCTATCATTCAGAATAGGAGGGGAGGAAGAGTTTCTGAGACAAACAAAAGTTAAAGGAATTCGCCACTAAACCAGCCTTCCAAGAAACGGTAAAGGGGACTCAGTGGGACTGAGTGGGACTCAGCACTCAGAAATAAGGAAAGCAGGGACGCCTGGGTGGCTCAGCTGGTTAAGCGGCTGCCTTCGGCTCAGGTCATGATTCCAGAGTCCTGGGATTGAGTCCCATATCGGGCTCCTTGCTCGGCAGGGAGCCTGCTTCTCCCTCTGCCTCTGCCTGCCTCTCTGTCTGCCTGTACTCGCTCGCTTGCTCTCTCTAACAAATAAATAAAATATTAAAAAAAAAAAAAAGGAAAGCAGGGTGGACACGAGGAGGAAAATCAAGTATATCTATAAAAGTCAACCAAGGAATTCACAAAACAGAAGCATGTAAAATATGAAACCATATACCAAAACTGTGGAGGGGGGAGGAGTAAAGAATGGGTTTAGGGGCACCCGGGTGGCTCAGTGCGTTAAAGCCTCTGCCTTCGGCTCAGGTTGTGATCCCAGGGTTCTGGGATCGAGCCCCACGTCGGGGTCTTTGCTCGGCGGTGAGCTTGCCTACCCCCCACCCCCGCCTGCCTCTCTGCCTACTTGTGATCTCTGTCAGATAAATAAATAATAGTTTTTTAAAAAATGGGTTTAAACATAAGCAACCATCAACTTAACACAGACTGCTGGATGCAGATACTATGCACAAGCCTAATGGTAACCACAAATCAAAACAGTGAATTGCAAAAAAAAAAAAAAAAAAAAAAGGAAGGAATCCAAATAATCTCACTGAAGAAACTCAAAAGACCACGAGCAAAGAAAGCAAGAGAGCAGAAAAAAACATAAAAGACTAGTAAAATGGCTCTAGGCTCCACGTACATACCTGTCAATACATTTTTGACTGTAAAGGGAATAGATGCTCCAATCAAAACACAAACGATGGAATGGACAGAAAAGCAAGACCCGGCTATATGCGGCCCACAAGAGACTTCAGCCCTGAGTCCCAGGCAGATGGGAAGTGAGACAGAAAAGCAGTCATCGTGCAAATGGAAGAGAAAAGAAAAGTGGGTAGCAACACTTCCATCAGACAGAATATACTTGAAAACAAAGACAAACAAGAGACAAAGACATTACATAACACGAGAAACAATCCAACAATAGGACATACCATTTGCAAATACTTATGTATCCAACATGGGAGCACCTAGATGTATAAAATAGTTAATAACAAACATGAAGAAACTTCGAGTAATACAGTGACAGCAGGGGGACTTGAACACCCCACTTACATCCGTGGACGGATCATCCAAACAGCATCCACAAGGAAACAGTGGCTTTGAATGACACTCTGGGCCAGACGCATCTAACAGATAGAACATTTCATACTAACGCAGCAGAATTAACATTCTTTTGAAGTGCACACAGAACATTCTCTAGAATGGATCACATATTAGGCCACAGAACAAGTCTTACAAATTCAAAAAGACTGAAATCATCGTTTCAATAAATGCAGACAAAATACTTGACAAGTACAACATTCAGTCGTGACACAAATCCTCAAGAAGGTTTAGAGAGGATATACCTCAACCTAATAAAGGCCGTATGTGGAAAAATCAAAGCCAACATCACAGTGGTGAAAACTGACTTCTCCCCTAAGATCGGGAACAAGACAAGAATTTCCACTCTCACCACTTTTATTCAACATAGTACTGGAAGTACTTGCCCCAGCAATCAGGACAGGAAAAGAAATCAGAGGCATCCAAATTGGTATGGAAAAAGGAAAACTATTTGCAGATGGCATGATACTCTAGAGAAAACTCTAGAGACCGCCAGGAACCTATGAGAACTAGTAAAGGAATTCAGTAAGGTCACAAGATACACAATCAGCACACAAAAATCCACTGCATTTCTGTCATACACTTGTAACAAAGTAGCAGAAGGAGAAATTAACAACAGTCCTATTTACAACTGCACCAAAAATAATGAAATCCTGGGAACAAATTTAACTAAAGAGGTGAAAGACCTGTACTCTGCAAACTACAAAGCCTGGGTAAAAGAAACGGACAGTGACCCAATCAGAAAGACATTTCTCCTCATATAGTGGAAGCAGAATAACTGGTAAAATATCCTTACTGTGCAAAGAAACCTACAGATTTAATGCAGTCCCCATCTAAGTACCAACAGTATTTTTCACAGAACTTAGAACATACCATCCTAAAATTTGTGTGGAACCACAAAAGTTCCCAAATAGCCAAAGCGATCTTTAAAAAGAACACAGCTGGAGGTGTCACAATCTCCGATTCCAAGCTCTACTCCACAGATGCAGTAAGACAGACACTGGTGCAAAAATAAACACATGTCACCAGAACGGCTAGAGAGCCCAGAAATAAGCCCACGATTTTATGGTCAATTAATTTTCGACATAGTAGGTAGAACATGCAATGGGAAAAAGGCAGTCTCTTCATGAATGGTGCTGGGAGAACTGGACAGCCACATAGAGAACGAAACCGCCACACTTTCTGACACCATACACAAAAACTGTAGACAAGCACAGGCAGTAATGTTTCTGAAATCGTCCACAACAGTTTTTTATATGTCCCTGGAGACAAGGGAAACAAAAGCAAAAATAAACTATTGGGACTACATCAAACTAAAAAGCTTCTGCACAGTAACAGATACAATCAACAAAACTAAAAGAAAACTTACTGAATGGCAGAAGATACTTGCAAATGACATCCAAAATATATAAAGAACTTAACACCAACAAAATACATAATCTAACTAAAAACTGGGCAGGAGACACAAACTGGCATTTCTCCAAAGACAACATATAGATGGCAAACAACCATGAAAAACATGCTCAATATCACTCATCAGGGAAATGCAGATCAAAACTAGGAGATACCACCTCACACCCATCTGAATGGCTACAACCAAAAACTCAAGAAACAAGTGTTGGTGAGGATATGGAAAAAAGTAACCTTTCTGCACTGTTGGTGGGAATACAAATTGGTACAGCCACTGTGGACAACAGTATGGAGTTTCCTCAAAAAATTAAAAACAGACCTACCCTATAATCCAGAAATCCCACTACTGTGTATTTACCCAAAGAATATGAAAATGCTAAGTCAAAAGGATACAGGCACCACTGTGTTTATAGCAAGATCATACTAGCCAAGTTATGGAAGCAAAGTGTTCCTCCACAGACGACTGGATAAAGATGTGGTATATTTCTGCAGTGGAGTATTACTTGGCCATAAAAAAGAATGAAATCTTGCCATCTGCAACAACATGGAAGGATCTCTAGATCAGCATGGTACTAAGTCAAAGAATTCAGAGAAAGACAAATGCCATATGATTTCACTCCCGTGTGGAATTTAGAAAACAAAACAAAGGAAAAAGAAATCAAAAACAGACTTTTGGGGTGCCTGAGTGGCTCAGTTGGTCTAAACGTCTGCCTTTGGCCCATGTCATGATCCCAAGGTTCGGGGATCAAGCCCCACACTGGGCTCCTTGCTCAGTGGGGAGTCTGCTTCTCCCTTTCTCCTTGCCCCTTCCCCCTCGCTCTGCTCATGCTCCCTCTTGCTCTCTCAAATAAATAAAATCTTATACAGGAGGCAAGAGATCCCCACCCAAAAGATCAACCTAAGGAGGTCCACACCAAGCCACATAGTATAAAATGGCAAAAGGTCATCATAAGGAGAGAATTTATTTTTTTTTAAAGATTTATTTGAGAGAGCATGACTGGGGGAGGGGCAGAGGGAGAGAGATAAGCAGACTTCCAGCTGAGTGGGGAGCCCGATGTAGGGCTCCATTCCAGGACCCTGAGATCATGACCTGAGCTGGTGGCAGAAATGCAACTGACTGAGCCATCCAGCGTGCAAGAGTCCAACTTTAACAACCCTGCAGGATGCTTCCACGTGATCTCCCCATTCCTCCCCCACAATCTTGCTGAACAAACCCTACCCTTTAGCCATGCTGGTTGACTTACTATCCCTTGAAAATACCAGCACAGGAAAAGGGATGCCAGTAGCCTGGGAAATGGTCTTTAGTTCATGTGGCCTCAAGTAACCTGGAGAAATGTGCTGGGATTATAACCGGTGGGCCTTTAGCTAGAGTCTCTAGAATATTGAGGAGGAGCTAAAAGGATATATACTTTTTTAAAAGCACTTGAAAGTGACAAGGCATGCTTCCTGAGGGCCCAGAGAGCATTCTCATCCTGATCACACACACCATAGCAGTGGTGCCTCCCTGTAGGGATGCAGGAAGCCACAGCAGGCCACCACTCTCCCCAGATCACCGCTGGTGTCTGGTTCTGTGAGCCATCTCAGGTGGCTTTTAAGAATTCACTTACACGGGACCCCTGGGTGGCTCAGTGGGTTAAAGCCTCTGCCTTTGGCTCAGGTCATGATCTCAGGGTCCTGGGATTGAGCCCCGCATCGGGCTCTCTGCTCAACGGGAAGCCTGCTTCCCTTCCTCTCTCTCTCTGCCTACTTGTGATCTCTGCCTGTCAGATAAATAAATAAATAATCTTAAAAAAAAAATTCACTTAAATGAGACTGTCTTCAATAAATGGTGCTGGGAAAATTGGACAGCTAAGTATAGAAGAATGAAACTTGGCCGTTCTCTTACACCGCACACAAAGATAAACTCGAAATGGATAAAAGACCTCTATGTGAGGCAGAAATCTATCAAAATCCTAGAGGAGAACATAGGCAATAACCTCTTCGACATCAGCCACAGCAGCTTCTTTCAAGATATGTCTCCAAAGGCAAAGGAAACAAAAGCAAAAAGGAGCTTTTGGGACTTCATCAAGATCAAAAGCTTCGGGACGCCTGGGTGGCTCAGTTGGTTAAGTGGCTGCCTTTGGCTCAGGTCATGATCCCAGCGTCCTGGGATCGAGTCCCATATCGGGCTCCTTGCTCGGCAGGGAGCCTGCTTCTCCCTCTGCCTCTGCCTGCCTCTCTGTCTGCCTATGCTCGCTCTCTCTTTCTAACAAATAAATAAATAAATTGAAAAAAAAAAAAAAAGATCAAAAGCTTCTGCACAGCAAAGGAAACAGTCAACAAAACAAAGAGGCAACCCAGGGAATGGGAGAAGATACTCACAAATGACACTACAGACAAAGGGCTGATATTCAAGATCTATAAAGAACCCTCAAACTCAACACAAAACAGAATCATGTCAAAAAATGGGCAGAAGACATGAACAGACACTTCTCCAAAGAAGACATACAAATGGCTAACAGACACATGAAAACATGTTCGTCATCACTAGCCAGGAGGGAGATTCAAATCAAAACCACATTGAGATACCACCTTATACCAGTTAGAATGGCCAAAATTAACAAGACAAGAAACAAGTGTTGGAGAGGAAGTGGAGAAAGGGGAACCCACTTACACTGTTGGTGGGAATGCAAGTTGGTGTAGCCACTTTGGAAAACAGTGTGGAGATTCCTTAAGAAATTAAAAATAGAGCTTCCCTATGACCCTGCAATTGCACTACTGGGTATTTACCCCAAAGATACAGATGAAGTGAACAGAAGGGCCATCTGTACCCCAATGTTCATAGCAGCAATGGCCACAGTCGCCAAATTGTGGAAAGAGCCAAGATGCCCTTCAACAGACAAAATGAGCAAGAAGATATGGTCCATATATACAATGGATATGGACCATTGATGGCTGCATTATGCCTCCACCAGAAAGGATGAATACCCAAGTTTTGCATCAACATGGATGGGACTGGAAGAGATTATGCTGAGTCATATAAGTCAAGCAGAGAGAGTCAATTATCGTATGGTTTCACTTACTTGTGGAGCATAAGGAATAACAAGGAGGACACTGGGAGAGGGAGAAGTGAGTTGGGGGAAATCGGAGGGGAAGATGAAGCATGAGACTGTGGACTCTGAGAAACAGTGAGGGTTTTGGAGGGGAGGGAGTGGGGGGTTGGGTGAGCCTGGTGGTGGGTGTTAAGGAGGGCAGGGATTGCATGGAGCACTGGGTGAGGTGCATAATGAATCTTGGAACACTGAAAAAATTAAATTAAAAAAATCATTGAGTTAAAAAAAAAATAATTCACTTACATGAAAGAATCTCACATCCTATGACCACTGCTATCTTTTTTTCCCATTTATTTATTTATTTATTTATTTATAAACATATAATGTAACCCCACCACCCTCTCCCAACACCCTTCCCCCCCGCCCCCCTCAGTTTGTTTTATGACATTAAGAGTCTCTCTTGGTTTGTCTCCCTCCCGATCCCATCTTGTTTCATTTTTTCTTTTTCTACCCCCTTAACCCCCACCCTCACTGCATCTCCACTTCCTCATATCAGGGAGATCATATGATAGTTGTCTTTCTCCGATTGACTTATTTCACTAAGCATAATATCCTCTAGTTCCAACCATGTCATCGCAAATGGCAAGATTTCATTTCTTTTGATGGCTGCATAGTATTCCATTGTGTATATATATACCACCTCTTCTTTATCCATTCATCTGTTGATGGACATCTAGGTTCTTTCCATAACTTGGCTATTGTGGACATGGCTGCTATAAACATCTGGGTGCACGTGCCCCTTCGGATCTCTACGTTTGTATCTTTAGGGTAAATACCCCGTAGTGCCATTGCTGACCACTGCTATCTCTTGGTCACTTATCATCCTCACCATTCCGACAACTGCCACCTCCGCTCATTACCCCACTCCTCTCTCCAGTGAAAATGAAACTGCTTCCAGCAGATGAATGTTCATTGTCTCCTAGGTAAGTAGCAATGTCTACCCACTGTGGGGCTCCCTCCTACCTCTCAACTTCTTCACATAATCCATTCTGTAACACTGGTTTTTCGTAGCTGAGGAAATAGTATAGAACCGTCAGCCGTGAGGCCGCCTGGGTAGCTCAGTCATTAAGCGTCTGCCTTCAGCTCAGTTCGTCATCCCACCGTCCTGGGCTCGAGCCCCGCATCGGGCTCCCTGCTCAGCGGGAAGCCTGCTTTCCCTCTCCCACTCCCCCTGCTTGTGCTCCCTCTCTCACTGTGTCTCTTGTCAAGTAAATAAAATCTTTTAAAAAAAGAAAGAAAAAGAACCATTACCCTAAGTAGGAAATATCAAGGCCTATTTATGCTATATGATATGGTAAACACCAGAAGCAATGTGAGCCCTCTACATTTTCCTCTCCCTCTGACGACTTTATTACATGAACCATTTACTCTACGCTTACTGTCAAAATACCAGTATTTACAGATTATCACTTCTTGGGGTTCTTTTGGCAAAGCTCTGGAGGTTCACACTTCAAGGTGGTTACCCTGGGCAGGAGCTGGAGGCTCTGACTCTCCAAAGAGGCTCCTTGATACTCTGTCACCAGTGCGTACATGTCTTGTCCCTGAGTACAGACACAAGCCTGAGGACAAAAGGTTCACCTTGAAAAGGCATCCGGGTGGGAACCAGACTGAACAGCACTTAGGGACATCTTGCCGAGGGCCAGATGAGCCACTGTCCTCTTCTAAAGTGGCAGCGAGTAAGACAGAGGAGCAACACAGAGACAGTCATCCGTGTGGCAGACAAGGACTGCACTGGCACCAAGACTCGGACTTTGTTCCACAGGTGGAGCTTGTGATGGCAAAGCAGAGGCAAGGCTGACCCAGAATCTCGGCCCAGGAAGGCAAGGGAACAAACGCGGACGGGTGTTTACACTAGTGGGTGGAACTTTAATGAGGAGCAGGATATGTGCCCGATCTCAAAACCTCTCACAAGGGTTCCTTACGAATTATAAGGGGGAGATGGTCACTTTACAGACATCTGACAGACCCCCCTTAGCCTCATCAGTAATGGGACAAACCCATCACCGTGTGCCTCCTGATGGGACGTGCCAAGGAGAACAGGTAGCTTCTGGGGGTTCTGCCCTAAATGCACAAGTGGGATTCTATCGCGAGAAAAGTAGAAGACAAACCCAGATTTATGAGCATTCTACAACGTAACTGGTTTGTACTCTTCAAAAATATCAATATCATGACAAAGGAAGACCAGGCAGCTGTTCCAGGTTCAAGGAGACTAAAGGAAAGTGGCTAAATGCAGTGTGTGGGAAAAAAAAAAAATGCAGTGTGTGAGGCTGGACTGCATCCCGAGCAGGATGAAAATGGCCAAAAAAACCACTCCTGGGAGGATACGGCAAAATGTGAACAAGGACTCCTGCATAGATCATAGTACATAACAATTTTAATTTCCTAAAACTTGATCTTTGTATTCTGGTTATACAAAAGAGTGCTCTCATTCTTAGGAAATCCATATTGAACACTGAAGTATTCCTACATAAAGAAGTAAGGGGTCCCCCGAGAACTCCGCTGGTTGAAGAAAACACAGCGTGAGTGTGTGTGTGATCCACACCCCCGTACGTGCGCAGAGAGGATGGGGCAGCTCTTGCACACAAGGGGCACATCAGGATCCAGTGTTCACTGGTGAATCTGGGTGAAGAGGATACAGGAGTTCTCTGTGCTACCTTCCCAGATACTTGTCAGTTACAAATTATTTAAAAGTAGTAAGAGATGTCTGAGAGGTTCAGTCAGTCAAACATCTGCCTTCGGCCCAGGTCGTGATCGCCGGGGTCCTGGGATCAAGTCCCACATCAGGCTCCCTGCTCAGGGAGTCTGCTTCTCCCTGTGTCTCCTGCTCCCCCTGCTTGTGCTCACTCTGACAAATAAATAACATCTTCAAAAAAAATAAAAAGTTCAAAACTAAGTCGGGTGTTCACCAACCTGCTGTCCTGGGTCTCCCGTGTCTTTCTCCAGGTCCTCCAGCGCGGCCACCGCCTGCTCCCCGCTCTCCGGCTGCTGCTCCCGCACCCAGGCCTGCAGCTCTTCGGGCAGGATGGTCAGGAACTGCTCCAGCACCAGCAGCTCCACGATCTGCTCCTTGCTGCGGGTCTCGGGCCGCAGCCACTGGCGGCAGAGCTCCCAGAGTCTTCCAAGAGCCTCGCGGGGCCCAGGGGTGTCCTGGTAGCAGAACTGCCGGAAGCGCAGGCGGCAGAGCTCCTGAGCGCGGTGGCTGCTCTCCCGTGAGCCCCATGTCTGCTCCCAGGTGGGGTCCTCCTCCTTCACTTTCACAAGGCTGTCTCCATTTTCAGGTGTGAGGCCCGGCAAAGCTTCATCCATGCTGAGCTTAAAGGAAAAGGTTCACTTAGCCCAAATCTATACTTTAAAAATGTTTTTCCACATCTGAGGTGTAAGAATGAATCAGTAATGCAATTAATAAGAGCTTCAAAACCCCATGAAACATATATTTTTGTCCCCACTGTTTAAGTCATGCTCAGAAACTGAGCCTGCTTGCCTGTGTTACCAGTGACAATCAGAAATCTATCTTGGGGATGCCTGGGTGGCTCAGTTGGTTAAGCGGCTGCCTTCGGCTCAGGTCATGATCCCAGCATCCTGGGGTCGAGTCCCAAATCGGGCTCCTTGCTCAGCAGGGAGCCTGCTTCTCCCTCTGCCTCTGCCTGCCACTCTGTCTGCCTGTGCTCGTGCTCTCTGACAAATAAATAAAACAAAATCTTAAAAAAAAAAAAAAAGAAATCTATCTTGAACCCTAAGGGGGCTGAGCCAGGAGGCAAGGGATGTAAAGGACGTGAGGCAAGAAGAATGCTCCAGCAGCCTTTACTTCAGCTGGAGAGGGGAGAGAATTTTATCCATGGCAGAGCCAAACATACTCATCTGTGTACTTCCCACAGAATAGTCCACCTCAAATGCAGGGGAGATGGACTGTTTCCCAAGTCTCCTGTCCCCTAGAATTTCTTAGGATGAGATTTTGTCACTCCTTTCCTCAGGAGGTGGAGTCTATTTCTTCTCTCCTTGAGTCTGTGCTGACCTAGGACTTGCTTTGGCCAAGAGAACATCGCAAAAACAGCTTTTCAAGAGGAAGCGCGTCGCAGCCCTTGGCACACAGCAGTGGGCCTGCCGTGCTCTGGGAAAGCCCGAACTGGCCGTGGACTGGACCCCAGAGGCCCCAACTGAAGTCCAGCAGTGCCTAGCTCCCAGCTGATCACAACCACAGGTCACCCCACCAGTAGAAATGGCCAGTCAGCCCACAGAAACATGAAAAATAATAAGTTGAGAACGTTTTAAGACACTAAGTTTGGGGTTTCAACTAATTTTTTAACATAAGAATAGGAAATTGAAACACATGCTTCAAGTTTTTTTTCTTTCTGTCCTCGCTCCTTATTATGATCTCATTAATCCCAATTTCAGCACATCTCTATTCCAAGAATACACAAGTCTCTGGCTGACTCTAACTCACCTTTACGTTTCTGACTCACATCTTAAAATGCCAGTAGGATGCCTTCCAGATTCTCCTGGGCCATACACTCGACACATCCCAAGCTGAAATCGGAGTCCATCAAAGCTGCACTCACTGTTCTCCCCGTTTCCACTGGCATCACCCCCCACCCATGCGTTCAGGCTTAAAACCTG
Source organism: Taxidea taxus jeffersonii (assembly GCA_003697995.1). Lineage (NCBI taxonomy): Eukaryota > Metazoa > Chordata > Mammalia > Carnivora > Mustelidae > Taxidea > Taxidea taxus. The sequence goes on from RCUC01166973.1 coordinate 31,748, forward strand.
CCCCTTCCATAAGCATTCTGAATCCAGCGAATCCCCCAAAACACCTCTTATAGCCGTTCCCTCCCTTTTACTCGCCATGACCACTGACACTGACGACTACAGTAACGTTCTGTGTGGTATCCCTGCCCCACAGCCTGCTCTGTCACTGCGTTAGTATTTCCTAAAGCACCATTCTGACCATGTTCAGCACAACTCCCCCACCAAAAATAGGGTTTCAACTCTTCCTCCGTGGACTGGATTCAAGCTCCCCAGGATCTGACCTTCCTTTTTTTTTTTTTACTGGTTTGTCATTCAGTAAACTACCAAGCACATTAGTTTACAGGCACAACGCTAACCCCAAATTAAAACAGTCCCTATCCCCTAGAAAGCCCAAAGTAAAGGACACAGTCCCTGCCCACTTTGCAGACTCCTCAGGTCACTGCCATGCTAACCTGCTCAACCTTTTCCCACCCACTTTGCCCCTCGTGGCCAGCACTGCCCTTATAGGAGGGCACATTTCCCAAGTACCAGCACAGACACCATCCTACACCTCATATCCGACGCAGGAAATCCCTCTGTCCTCAAGGATGTTCTCAAGGAGATCCTGGATCTCTGTCCAGGATATTCCCGGGAGAGCCAGCCAACCTGCCATCCAAATCCAGTCCCTTGCCGGCTCCTCCCACCCCACCCATACAAGGAGGACAGAGGCTCCTTCCAACCGCCCTTACCAACCGGCTCCTGCCCCTCACCCCAGGTCAGAGGCCCCGTCCACGACCCCAGCAAGCCCGGCTCCCGTCCCTCGATGACAAAGCCCCTTCAACACAGCCATAGGGAGCCCTGCTCCGGCCCCATCTGCCCCCCACACCCTGAGGTCAGAGGCCCCATCCATGCAGCCCCAGGAACCCAGCTCCCGCCTTCCGAGGTCAGACGCTCCGTCCACACAGCTCCAGCGAGCCCAAATCCCGCCCTCCAAGGCCAGATGCCCCGGCAAACAGCTCCAGCAAGCAAGGCGCCCGCTCCTGTGGCTCAGAGGTTGCATCCAGACAGCCCCAGCGAGCCCGGCTCCCGTCACCCACGGACAGAGGCCCCCAGGGAGACTGACTCCCACCCCGCTGGCCCCCAAAGTCAGAGGCTCCGTCCACACAGGCCCAGGGAGCCTGGCTCGGCCCTCCAAGGTAAGAGCTCTATCCACACAAACCCAGTGAATGCAGCTCCCGCTGAGGTCAGAGGCCCCGTCCACGCAGCCCCAGCGAGCCGGGCTCCCCCCGCCCCCGAGGTCAGAGGCTCTGTACACAAGCCCCAGCAAGCCCAGCTCCTGTCCCTCAAAGACAGAGACCCCGTCCACATAGCCCCAGCGAGCTTGGCTGCTGCCCCTCCACCCCAGCCGCCCGAGGTCAGAGTCTCCGACCACACAGCCCCAGTGACCCTAGCGCCCGCCGAGGTCAGAGGCGCCCTCCACGAGCCCCAGGGAGCCTGACTGCCCACCCCTGACGACAGAGGCTGTGCATAAAACCCCAGAGTCCTGCTCCTGCCTGCCCCCGCCCCCCGGGTCAGAGGCTCCGACCACACAGCCCGAGTGAGCCGGCGCCCGACCGCGGAGGTCAGAGGCCCCATCCCCACAGCGGCAGCGAGCGCGACTCCCACCCCCGAGGTCAGAGGCTCTATCCACACCGACCCAGGGAGCCCAGTTCAGGCCTTCCCAGGTCATAGGTCCCATCCACAAACCCCAGCGAGCAGGGCTCCTGTCCCCCAGTGAGAGAGGCCCTGTCCACACAGCCCCAGCAAGCCTGGGTCCCGCCCACCGAGGTCTGAGCCACGTCCACAAACCTCAGCGAGGCCGGGTCCTGTCCTTCTATGAGGCCCGGGCCACACAGTCCTAGCGAGCCTGGCTCCTGCCCCTCCCGCCCCCCAAGGTCAGAGGCTCCGTCCACAAAGCCCCAGGCAGCCGGCTCCTGCCTTCCGAGGCCAGAGTCCCCGTCCACACAGCCCCAAGGAGCCTGGCTCCCACTGCTCCGTCAAGGTCAGAGGCCCCGTCCACAAACCCCAGCGAGCCTGGCTCCCGTCTGCCGCCAACAGGCTCTGTCCACACAGCCCCGGGGAGCCCAGCCCCCGCTCCCCCAGGTCAGAGGCATGTCCACACGGACCCAGCGAGCCAGGCTCCCCCCACCCCAAGCGAGGTCAGAGGCTCCGTATACATGCCCCAGCGAGCCCAGCTCCTGTCCCTTGATGACAGAGGCCCAGTCCACACAGCCCTAGTGAGCCCAGCTCCTGCCCCCCCCCCCGGTCGGGCGCCCCCCCCCACCCCCCCCCCCCCCCCCCCCTCCCCCCCACCCAGGTCAGAGGCCCCGTCCACAAACCCCAGCAAGCCCAGCTCCTGTCCCTCGATGACAGAGTCCCCGTTCACACGGACCCAGGGAGCCTGGCTCCCACCTGATGATGTCAGAGGTCCCGTCCCCACATCCTCAGGGAGCCTATCTCTTGTCAAGCAATGACAAAGGCCCCGTTCACACACCCCAGGGAGCCCAGCTCCCGCCCCCCGACGTCAGAGGTCCCGTCCACACCCCCCCAGGGAGCCCGGCTCCCACCTTCCCAGCTCAGTCGCCCGGTCCACACAGCCGCAGCAAGCATGACTCCAGTCCCTGAGGTCAGAGGCCCCAGGGAGTCCGGGTCCCGCCCCCCCCCCCCAAGTCAGAGGCTGGATCCACACAGCCCCAGGGAGCCCGGTTCTCGTGTTCCCAAGTCAGAGGCCCCGTCCACAGCCTCAGCAAGCCTGGTTCCTGCCCACTGAGGTCATAGGTGCCATCCACACAGATCCTGCAAGCCGGGCCCCGACCCCTGGATGTCAGAGGTTCCGTCCACACAGCAAGCCCGGCTCACACCCGCCCACCCGGGAGGTCAGAGGCCCCGTCCACACAGCCCCAGCGAGCACGACTCCCGGCAACCGAGGCCCGAGGTTCCGCCCACAAACCCGCGAGCCCGGCTCTCACCTGGTGTCCGGGCAGCACGGCGGTCGGAGGAGGCTGGAAGGGCACCTGCGGCGCCTGGAGCACCCCGGAGGCACCAAGCGGGCGCGCGATACCTGCGGGTCCGACTGCGGGTCAGCGGACCAAGAGCTCAGGGAACACGTTCAGCAAAGACGCCGCGGCCTCGCCACAGGCTCGGGGCGGCAGCGCTCGAAGGCTCCAAAGCTTCTCCTTCCGCCGCTCTCGCAGCCGAGGAGCGGCTTTTCTAGGACCGCGGCGCGGCCTCTCTAGGATTGCGGCCGCGCTTCTCTCTAGTGCGCCCGGAGGACCCCCGCCGCCTCCCCGCGCAGGCGCGTCCGGGGGCCCCGCGCTTGCCCCTCAGCTCTGCAAACCGTTTCAGGTAAAAACAAGGTGGGGGCGCCTGGGCGGCTCAGTCGGTTGACCGTCTGCCTTTGGCTCAGGTCATGATCCCAGGACCCTCAAATCGAGCCTCGCATCGGGCTCCCTACTCAGCGGGGAGTCTGCTTCTCCCTCTGCCGCTCCCCCTGCTTGTACCCTTTCGCTGTCAAATTAATTAAAAAACAACAAGAACAAAAAACCCACAAGATAGCGAAGGCAAACCCGAGTCTCTCTTTTTAGGATCCTCTCAGGTTGCTGGTTAGATGAGTGAACAGTTACAATCTAGCAAGCAGCACAAATTCTTAAAAGTTAAATATGCAGATTATACATGCCCAATAAAAATTCAAATTGCACAAACTATAAAATGAAAAGTACCCCTCCCCAAAGCTAACCATTGTTGATATTCTGTGTGCGTTTTCCCAGGACACTACCAGCCACACAGTAGCATTCACTAAACATTTGTTTAGTGAATATGTAAGCTATTTATTTTTAAACACTTGTAGATTCACATGAATTTGCTCCTTAGCCTTTTCCGTTAAGATAGTTTGGATCTTTCCATATCAGCTTTTTTAACAGCCTAATAGTTTCCATCGTTTGGATGCACCCCAATTTACCTAGCTGCCCCTACTGTTGTAGAGTACGTGTATATATGTGTATGTGTGTATATGCATACAGTAAGCAACGCTTCAGAGAACATTTAATATTTTCACGTATTTTTATAATTCCAGCTTAAATACTACATATTGGAATTGATCTGTCAAAAAGCATGTGCATTTAAAATTTTATATACAGCTCCCCTATTAATTTTTAAGGGTACTGCTGTTTAAAAGTAAAAGAAGAATCTAATAGAAAAATCCAGAAAAATGTGAGCATGGCTGTTCACAAAATTAGAATTATAAATGACCAATTCACATGCAAGTAGATGTTCAACTTTGATAGCAAAAGTATTCTTTTATTTATTTTTTCAAGATCCCACTTATTTGAGAGAAAGAGCAGGAGCAGAGAAAGGAGCAGAGGGAGAGGGAGCGGACTCCCGACTGAGCCACCTACGAGCCCCAGAAGTATTATTTTAAAACCGCTTTTAAAAAGGACTCATCTCATATGCACCAGATTGTCAAATTTGCAAAAGAATAATTTCCATGTTTGATGTGGGTATGGAAAAATGCTGCTAACAGAAGACACAGATTAGTATAACCTAACTGGAGGGCAACTTGGCAAATGAATCCAAAGCCTTAGAAAATGTGCCTCCCCCATAGTCCCATTCATTCTGATTTTAGGAAATAAATGAGTGAAGGAAAAGAGTTCTACAAAGAGAGCAAAGCTCTTGTGTCCAAGGATGTTCACTGAAATGTTTGTGGTGACAAACTATAAATGACTAACAATGGTAACATATACCATAGAATTATCTCCAGGACGCCTGGGTGGCTCAGTCAGTTAAGCAGCTGTCTTCAGCTCAGGGTCCTGAGATCAAGTCCTCATCTGCTCCCTGCTCAGCCTGAAATCTGCTTCTTCCCCTCCCGCTGCTTGTACTCTTTTCCTCGCTCGATCTAATCAATAAAATCTTTAAAAAAATTTTTTAAATGATCTTCCATGAAAACTTTTAGTTATCTGAGTGTCTTGATCCAGGACTTTTTAAATTGTTAGCAAGGTTCAGAAACCCAATCAAATGGACTTAAAAGAAATCTATAACAGAAGCAAACAAGCATATTCCTTGGACTCCCAGGACCCGCTGGGAGTGTGGCAGACCTCAGGAGCTAAGGGCCAGAGTTGCTTCTCCTGAGTCTCTCTGGGCCTTCATGGGGTTCCAGCTTCATTACTTCTCACTGGGCTGCTGTTTCCGTTTGGTTTTTATGTGACCACAAAAATGGTTCCAGCTCTAGATTAGTTTCTTCAAAAGTTTAATAGAGACCGACCAGAATCTGTGACCCAGTATCAAACTTCTAGGGGTAACCAAATGACCAAGCCCGACTTAGGGGTTCCTCACCCAAGTCCAATCCTCAGTGGTCAGAGAAGGGTCACATGGCAACTGCCCACCCAGATCATGGCAGAACTGGTCTAGAATGGACTAAGCAGATAGGCAAATGGACTGTCCTTTTCTTTTACAAGTGAAACCTGTTCATGAAATCCAGTAGAAAAGTAAAGTGTTTTTTTTTTTTTTTAAGATTTTTATTTATTTATTTGACAGACAGAAATCACAAGTAGACAGAGAGGCAGAAAGAGAGGAGGAAGAAGGCTGTCCGCAGAGCAGAGAGCCCGATGCGGGGCTCGATCCCACGACCCTGGGATCATGACCTCAGCCGAAGGCAGCAGCTTTAACCCACTGAGCCACCCAGGTGCCCCAAGTAAAGTGTTTTTATGCATAAAAAAGATCAGTATCTCAAAATACATTATTAAGGGATTCTATCTAGACCATGAAGCAGAATTTGCTTTCTTTACATTTTTCAAGGTTTTTATAAAATATATGAATTTCTATCATAAACAAACAAGAGTTAACTTATTAAGAATTTATGAAGATAAAACATGGACAATTATATTAGAATTAAGCAGAAATTATCAGTACTTACTAATCACCATTTGAGAGGTGTGTGTGTGTGTGTGTGTGTACATTAAACTGTGATTATTTCTGACAGGTGAAAATGTAGGGTGTTTTATTTTTTTGTTTTTCTATATTACATTATAATGGCACACTTACTAATAACTTTATGTTTTTTAAACAGAAAGTGAGCAGGAAATGAAGACACACAAGGACCATCTTTTCTGAACATTACAGGATATTATCCCAACAGAAAAGCTGATCAGTAGGATACCTTGTGATACAGCTCATCCCTCCTGGGTTGCTGCCCTCTTAACAGACTTTCGGCTTTCCTTCTAGAGCATCTAACATGGGTTGCATCACAAGCAAAACCTTCATCAAGATCTGCTATAACATTTTGCCCTTTGCTCAATGTTCCTGTAACCTTCAAGAATAGAGAAGAAAAGCATGTTATTAAAATATACCTGTAACCAGGGGCACCTGGCTCGATTTCAGCTCAGCTCATTATCTCCGGGTCCTGGGCGTCGAGCCTGCTTGAGATTCTCTTGCCCCCTTCTTCTTCTTCCCCTCCCCGTCCCCATGCTCACATTCAAAAAAATTAAAAAATAAAATACACCTATATCCAACACTTATGTTCAAGTGACTATGGGTATGCCCCCAGGGTACTGATGAGAACACCACTGCCTTTGGGACTGTGTGAGGGATTACGTTGGTTAAGGTATCCATGAATTTAAAACATTTATAATCGGGCTCCTTGCTTGGCAGGGAGCCTGCTTCTCCCTCTGCCTCTTCCTGCCGCTCTGCCTGTGCTTGCGCGCTCTCTCTCTCTCTGACAAATAAATAAATAAAATATTTTAAAAAAAGATATATCACTCTCAGGAGCCTGGGTGGCTCAGTTGGTTAAGCAACTGCCTTCGGCTCAGGTCATCCCTCTAACCTTCTCCCCTCTTATGCTCTCTCTCTCACTCTCCCTCAAATAAATAAATAAAATCTTAAGAAAAAAAAGAGTATATCACTCTCATACTTTAACTCTTGTCACTGTCATTGCTTTTTCATGAGAATAATAAAGACATTCTTTGTTCCCTTCTTAGAGGGAACAGAATCAAACAGATTTGAACCATGATACAGAGCTGAGTGCTTAGGTACTGACCTCAGCACAGCTGTCAAAACACTTGGGAGAAAATCCCTGATACCCATCAAGGCAGAATGAAAGACAGCTTTACGACTTCCTAAGGAATGGAACATTACTGTTTCCATAGATTCTTCAAAATTGCCTCAAAAAGTTGCCCTGCTTCTCCCACATATTTGGTCCTCCTCCAGGAAATGGCATTAACGGTGGCAGCCGGTCAGACTGCACGCAGCCAGATGCAGTTGGAAAGTGGGTCAAGACTGTAAAGTGCCTGTTGCAGCCTTCATGTTTCCCTTTCTTCTTAGTGACAGAAGCTTAGTTTCCAACTGGGCACACCGCAAACCACAAGACACTCTCCAGACTCCCTTTCCCAAGTTTTAGTCTGCAGCATATGTGTTGAACTGACCTCTGGGAGGCTGTGCACAGAGAGCTGGCTGAACTGGGAGGAATTTTTTTTCTTTTGCCTCTGTCTGCATTTTGCATGTGATGGCTGGAGCTTCAGCAGCCACTAAGGATCATGTGACAACCTCAGAACTGGTGGTGTGCACTAGGAGGTTAACAGAAAAGCAGAGGCAGAGTCCCTAGTAGTGTCATGGAACCACTTTATCCATCCTGGACTGCTTGTCGCCAGATTTTTCTGAGAGAAAAACAAGCTTTTGTGAAGTCACTCCTTGCTTGTTTCTAAACTATATGCAGCTGAACCAAATCCTCAGCAATACCCGAGGGTTCATTCCCACAGGAGACTGAGACACTTTTTCCATACACAATACCCTATATAGCTACTGACAATCAGCAAGCAACGATGGTTCAAGAGCGCACTCCCCTAAGCTCAATGTTAGTCATCATTACCATGACACTTTGGTATTCACAGTATAAGACCATTATCTCCTCCTGGCTGACTTTTATTATTTGATTTCCAAATAATTCCAGAACAGGCAACGTTTAAAAATCCTATTATCAGGGGCATCTGCGCGGCTCAGTCGGTTAAGCACCTGACTCTTGATTTTGGTTCAGGTCATGATCGCAGGGTCCTAGGATCAAGCCCAGTGTCAGGCTCTGTGCTCAGCAGAGAATCTGCTCTCTCCCTTTCCCTTTGCCCTCCCCCCGACTCATGCTCTGTCAAATAAATAAATAAAATCTTTAAAAAATAAATAAAAAATAAAATTGCATTATCAGCCTTAAAGGAAAAAAGTCTAATTTCTTTCCCCACTTACTCAACAGTGTCTGTGCAGGAGCCACCAATCCGGCACTGGAGTTACAGAGCAAGACAGCTGCTGCCTGAATTAACTCAGCACTATTCGTTCAAATAACTTATGAAATCTCTTCCACACTGTAAATAAAATCTTGATTTCTAACTCGAACAGTGAAGTATTGTGACAAGAATGGGGTGGGAAGGGGTCGAATTAAATTTTCTTTGCTTTCTAAAATGCTTCTGCTGACGGGGGGTGGGGGAAGGTGGGGGGATGCCCACAGGGGTGGTTAGTAAAGCCAGTGGGGGGAAATGCCAAACTAACCTGCACTTTAAGACACCTCTGAGAGTGGTATATTTCCAAGCATCTTTAGTTTCACCTTATAGCTGTTGCTGTAGCAGATGCAAACCTGTCGACCTGCTCTTGTTCCGTCCAAGCCTATAAATCCATGGGTGCTTGGCTAACTCACTGCTGACTCCAAAGCCCTCACCCAACATGAGGGTCTCTACTACTTGGAGGTGTGCACTCATGCATTTACCAAGCTAAAGGCTCAGAGAAGTCCCGCAGTGAAGAATGCTGTTCTGCTTGTTCCCATAGTCCCATCAAGGGTCAAATCATTGTGCTGAGCACAAATGAAGGGGCAGAGCCTCCTGCTTGGCCCCTGGAGTTCTCGGAGGCGAGAACTGGCTGGAGTGACTCTTCCTAAAGTGCCGTTTGCTTGTCAACATACTGTGCATGATGTTCCTTGGGGAGAGGATGCCCCCTCAAGGCAGACTGGGCTTGTGGTGGTATCTCTGATGCTGAAAAAGCCCCGACCTCTGCCTGAAGGCTTCGCCACACTCATTACACTCATAGGGTTTCTCTTCATTGTGGATTCTCACGTGCTGGGCCAGGTGGGAGTTCAGTCGGAAGGCTTTCTGGCATATGGCACACTTAAAAGGCTTTTCTCCGGTGTGAATCCTGTGATGGCGAATGAGGTCTGAGGTCAAACTGAAGGCTTTCCCGCACTCGTTACAGCGATGGCTTCTGGAGTGGCTGTGGATTCTCTGGTGGTGGGTGAGGAAAAGGGCCTGACTGAAGGTCTTCCCACACTCCTTGCACTCACAGGGCTCCTCCTGGCTGTGAATTCTCTGGTGTCGGTTGAGGTGGGAGCTACGCCTGAAGCTCTTCCCACAATGGATGCACAGGTAAGGTTTCTCTCCAGTATGGATCCTGAGGTGTTCCAAAAGGCCTGCATTCTGGCTAAAGACCTTTCCACACTCTTTGCACTGATACGGCTTCTCGCCAAGATGGATTTTCTGGTGTCTGATAAGGTGTGAACTTCTCTGAAAGGCTTTCCCACACTCGTGACACTGATGACCCTTCTCTCTTGAGCAGATTTTCTGATGTGCCACAGGCCTGGGACTCTGACAAGCCTCAGATCCACAGAGCTTTCCTTCTGCGTGTGTCCCTTCACGTCTAATCAGGTCTGAGCTCTGGGTGAATCCCTCCCCACATTCTGAGCATTTATACTCAGTCTTCTCCTTGGGCCTGACCTGCTGCTCTTCCAAGTCAGGGTCCTCACGACCAGGTTCTACAGGTTCAGATACTTTCACAGATGATTCCACGCCTCCAGGAGAGTCTGTCTGTACAACCATCTTCCCATTCGCAGTCTTTGTCCCCTCACCTGAAACATTAAATACACACCAGCAGTTACTTGTTTTTTGATGCTTAGGGAAGGGAATCTGCATTTAGGAGGAATAAATTTAAATCAAGCCATGTGTGCCAAGTGGAAATGCTGTGGAAGCTCAGAAGAGATGCGCAGTGGCCCACAAGAAGCTGTTAGCAGTGGCTGCTCGGGGGCGACGGGGACTGCAGGAAGAGGCAGCTGATCTTAATCGGTTTCAACTTGATCATATGACATACAACAGCACACAGAGTCAGCAAGCAAGCCAACAGTCTCAAAGGGCATGGCTGTACATTCCTGGAAATGGTCTGGGGGGCACCTGGGTGGCTCAGTGGGTTAAGCCTCTGCTTCCGCTCAGGTCATGATCTCAGGGTCCTGGGATCGAGCCCTGCATCAGGCTCTCTGCTCCTGCTCTCCTCCTGCTTCCTCCTCTCTCTATGCCTGTCTCTCTGCCTACTTGTGATCTCTCTTTCTCTGTCAAATAAATAAATAAAATCTTTAAAAAAAGAAAAGAAAGAAAGAAAATGGTTTGTCAGCCGGAGGTCAACTGAGGGCCCTGGGGCCAGTAAGAAGGCGCTGGAAATGAAGAAATGCAGACACAGAACCCGTTTCATCACTGATTAGCTGTGTAATCCGAGCCCTCTGGACTCAGCGTCCTCACGGATAGATCAAAACCACTGGGCTACAAGACCTCGAGGTTAGCACAAGTTCACAAAGATGTGTTGGACTTTCCTGATCTCGCGGGACAGCAGCAGCTGCTTTGCTGTGGGGCTCGACAGACACCGGGAGTCTCGATGCTCTAGCAGTTCACACGTCTGCTGCGTGAAAGACCGAAGCAATGTCTGATGAATAAAACAAAGCTCACACACAAGCACAGGTGGGTGAGCAGAAGGCCTTCCAAGGCCAAGAGCCTGAAAGAGGACGCGAAGCTGGCATGAGAGAGAGGTCCTCCGCAGCACCAGTGACAAGCCAGCGCGAGTTCAAGAGCGTGAGCCACGTGAAGGCAGCAGACCGACCGTAAAGGGAGAGCCCGTGAGAGCCAAAGCCAACAGTGGGCGACTTGCAAGGAGAGGCCAGAGACCGTAAGTCCTGCGTGGGGCACCTTGTGCACATCTTCCTGCAGCCGCCCACAGGGGTGGGAGGCCTTAAAAGAAGAGAGAGTGATGATCTAATGACATGAACAACTAAAAAGAGGGGGCGGCTCTGAAACCCGAAAATGACCTGAACTTTGAGTGTAAAATAGCATTTTCAACAGACCCAGAGGGCAAGGGACAGGGTCAAGGATGTACTATGACATTTCCTTGTCATACTTAAAATATATGCCCATCATGGGGTGCCTGGAGGGCTCAGTCAGTTAAACGTCAGCCTTCAGCTCAGGTCATGATCTCAGGTCCTGGAATCGAGCCCCCCATCGGGCTCCCTGCTCAACGGGGAGCCTGCTTCTCCCCTGCTCTTCACCCCGCTCATGCTCTCATGCTTTCTCTCTCAAATATATAAAAACTTAAAAAAAAAATGTAAGGGACAGAAACAAGAAAGAGGGATTTAAGTGACAATGAAAATATAAGTACAGTAAGAAACGAATCTAGGTGACATTTAGAAACAAAAGACAGTAATAATACTACAGTAACTTGAAGGAGACAAGAAATTATGAGGACTGGTGTACGTGGCCGGGGTTCTCTGCCTCAGGTGAGAAACTAGCCATCCTTGTCTGGTCGCCCCTACTGTAAAAGGAAGAAGGAGGAGATGAAGGACAGTATGGGAGAAGCTTTTGGTTTCAGCTGAACAGAAACGCCGGGGAAAGGACAGCGGGAAATGTCTGGGCTGATGGGAATCTTCCAGATCCGGACTGTGGTGATTAGACAACTGAGTTTTGTCATGTTTTTGAAAACTCACTGACCAGGACACTCACAGAGTGAAATCGACCGAGTATAGATTAGGCCTCAGTAAGCCCAACTCAAGACAAACACAAAAGCCGGGCCTCCGGAGGGGACGCCAAAGCCCACCTGTCACACGTGAGAAGACGCAGCTGTTCCTTACCCTTCTCCTCTTCAGGCCCCGGGACATCCCGCTCAGCCTGGAGCTGCGGCTCCCGCACTGCTCCCACGGGGGCCGCCTCCTCGGCAAGCACCTTCCGCTTCTTTGCCGGGCCTGGGCCCTAGGGACAGTTATGTAGGGACAGTTAGGGGCCTGAGGGCCTAGGAGGAAACGTTCAGGAAACACTTCCCTGTGAGAAAGGAGCAAAGAGGAACCCGAGGGGGCATCAGCACGTTCAGTCCCTCGCAGCAGACAGCAGGAGAGGCCGACCCACGCTACGGGCAGCGGATTGGAAAGAAGTGGAACCAGAGCAGTTCTGCTGCTGAACCCACACCCCTGCTCTGGCCCAAGGTCTCAGGTCCTGCTTTTCTGCAAAAGAGCCCATCCGCTACTTACCGCACACTGTCCTGCTTTTCCAGGCTCCGGCTGCAGGTCCTCCAGTGCGGCCACCGCCTCGTCCCCGCTCCCCGGGCGGCGCTCCCGCACCCGGGCCTGCAGCTCCTCGGGCAGGATGGTCAGGAACTGCTCCAGCACCAGCAGCTCCACCATCTGCTCCTTGCTGTGCATCTCGGGCCGCAGCCACTGGCGGCACAGCTCCCGCAGCCGGCTCAGCGCCTCGCGGGGCCCTGTGGTCTCTTCATACCGCAACTGCCTGAACTGTTTGCACAGTGGCTCGTGTCCGAGGCCTGAGCTATTTCCCTGTAGCTTGAATCCCTGTTCCCAAGCAGAGCAGCGATCCTCCTTCCCCGTCGGCGGCGCCTCCTTCTTCAGATTCAGAGGAGCTGGGGAATGGGCAGCCGCCATCCGCAGCGCCATCCTGCTTCCGCTCTGCCCAGCGAGCTTCCTTCCCACTGTCTCCTCCTGCCAATGTAAAAACAAGAATCACAGGGGCGCCTGGGTGTCTCACTCATTAAGCGTCTGCCTTCGGCTCAGGTCATGCTCCTGGGGTCCTGGGTCAGAACCCGGCATCAGGCTCCCTGCTTGGCAGGAAGCCTGCTTCTCCCTCTCCCACTCCCGCTTCCCCTACTTGTATTCCCTCTCTCGCAAACAAATAAATAAAATCTTAAAAAAAAAAAACAAAACCAAGAATCACAGAAACAGGTGGCTCAATTGGTGCAGCATCTGCCCTCGGCTCAGGTCATGATTCCAGGGTCCCAGGCTCAAGCCCCGCATTGGGCTCCTTGCTCCGTGGGGTCTGCCTCTCCCTCTGCCGGCTGCTCTGCCTGCTTGTGCTCTCTGTCTCTCTCTGACAAACAAATAAATAAATAAAATCTTAAAAGAAAAAAAAAAAAGGACCACAAATGGATAAAGTCACTGGGCAAAGGAGTGGGGAAAAAGGAAAAAGGACATTCTCACAGTCTCAATCAGCACATGATTGCTTATTAATGACAAAAGAAACAGCGGAGACATCTAGCAGGACAAACTTAATCAAATGCTCACGACCAGCAACACCAACAGACAACTGACCTGTGCCTTCTCACTTACAGATTCTTAATAAATGTTTCACATGAATCTAGTAACAAGGAGACTTTCAGATAAATCCTGAATGCAGTTCATCTACAAAAGTCGATTTCACAAAAATAAAAAGAGGTATTGTTCTAGATTAAACAGACACCTAAACGAATTGTGAAAATTGGCTTTTGGGTTTAAAAACACTATAAAACCTGTTTGGGCTCCAAATACAGCTTACGGTTAAATAGTCCTGGATGTGGAAATGGGAACCCCCAAATGAATATATATATATATATTTTTTTTTTTGGTCAAAAAAATGGACTTAAAATTTAAAGTGTCAAATCTTACTGTTCTTAATAGAAATAAAAAAGTTAAAGGAAGTGATGATCATTAGCCAGAAATAAAAGTCTGGTATTGCAATGGTTAATTTTATGTGAAAACTTGAATGGATCATGGGGTGCCTAGATATTTGATCAAACACTATTCTGGGGGTTTCTGTGAGGGTGTTTGGGGATGAGAGGAACATTTACATCAGTGGACTGAATAAAACAGATGCCCTCTAAAATGTAGGTGGGCTTCGTCTAATCAGTTGAAGGTCACAATAGAACAAAAAGGCTGACTCTTCCCCAAGTAAGAGAATTCTCCCTGCATGACTGCCTTCACACAGGCCACTGGCTTTTTTCTGGCCTCCAGACTCAAATGGAAACATCGGCTCTTCCTGGATCTCAAGTCTGCTGGCCTTCCTACAACTGTGCCATTGGATCCCCCCGTTCTCAGGCCTTTGAACTCAGAATGGAACTAAACCATCGGCTCACCTGGGTCTCCAGCTCACTGACTCACCCTACAGATCTTGGGGACTTGCCAGTCTCTGTACGTTCACGAGCCAATTCCTTATAATTAATCTGTCTCTATGTGTCTATGTCTATGTATTTCCTATTGGTTCTGCTTCTCTGGAGAACTCAAATACAGATACATAACATAGGTTGCTGACTTAGTGGTGGTTATTTCTATGACAAGATTAAACACACCAAACACAATATATAATAAATGACCCTTCCAGCCTACTTTCATATCTTATGCATCAGATCATTCAAGATCTATTGATTCTGCCTAAATAGCTCTCAAATCTATTCTCTCCTCTTCATCCCCCTTGCCACCATCTCCTCCGATCCAGACTACTGTGACTGATCTTTCTGACTCACCAATCTATTTCCCACACTGCAAACGGTGAGATTTCTAAAGAGGAGAAAAGACTGTATCTCTGCTGTGCATTTACTGCATTAAGTAATTCAACACTACCCTTAGTATCAAATTAAAGACATGTAATATGGCTTAAAATTTTATGATCTAATGAACTTTCAGTTCCTCAAATTCACGATAATCTTTCCTCTTCCTGGGTCCTTCCACATCAAACACTCTTCAAGTCCCCAATTTTTTTTCTCATTAGTGCCCATATACCCTTCCTGTCTCAGCACAATAAAACAATACGGCAACACAACTGTTTTATGTACTTTGAGTATTAATGCATTTAATCTTCACACAACTGTATCAAGACACAGCTGTCGGGACGCCTGGGTGGCTGGCCTTCGGCTCAGGTCACGATTCCAGGATCCTGGGGTCGAGTCCCGCATGGGGCCCCTTGCTCGGCAGGGAGCCTGCTTCTCTCTCGGCCTTTGCCTGCTTGTGAGCTGTGCGCGCCCGCGCTCTCCCTCTTACAAATAAATAAAATCTTTAAAAAAAAAAAAAAAAGACACAGGTGCCAACATCACTGCACTGAGGAAACTGAGACATGGGGCGTTTAATACCTTACACAAGATCCCGAAGCTCAACCTCGATCTTTCCTCCGAGAGCTCTCAGACTTTGCCTTCCGTCTCAGAACCCACACCCGACCCAACCGCAACGCCCGCTGGCTCCACCTTCCAGGCAGCACTCAGCTAACCACGTGCACACACCACAAGCTCAAGGTGTCCTCACCCCACTGAAGCACGCCTACTAGTTCCCTGACTGCGTTCCTGCGGCCCTCGGGTCTAACCCCACGGCGAGTTCCCAGCTACAGGCGCTTTAAAGCCCAAGTCCGAACATGGCTTTCCTCTGCTGAAAACCCTCCGGAAATTCTTCGCGCCGAGAAACGACCAAATGACTCACAACGGCCACTTCCACACACAACCTCCGCACGCCGCGCCCGGCCCGCACGCCCGGTCTCCCCGCAGCGACTCTCGAGGATGCCCGGCACGCCTGGAGGCCCTGCGCTCGCTGCTCCCCCGGCCGGGAAGCACGCGCCCCCAGAGGCCACACGGGTCTTCTCACGTCCTCCAGGTTTCTGCTCAAGCACTACCTTCAACACGCGTTTAAAACTGCGTTCAAAGGACGAAACCAGTGCTGCGCGAGCCGTGCCCGGGGGCCGATCCGCGCCTTCGGGACGCCCGCGCCCCCGCCCCGGCCGGCCCTCTGTCGCAGAAGGCTTCTCTGCACGCGGGGCCCCAGCGGCTTCCCAGTCCGGGGCTGCAGGACTTTCCCAGGCGGAGCGCAGCCACCACTCACCCAGCACCCACCCGCAGGGGCAGCCGGGTCCTCCCCCTCACCAAGGCCCGCTCACGCCCTCACCGTCGCCTCCGCTCTAGGCGTGCGGGAGGACCGCGGCTCGATGGTGTCCTGCTTCCGGCACGCGGAAGGGGGGCGGAGTCCCGCTCACTCGCGGCGCGCAGGTGCGTGCGCGGGCGGTTCTCCACCGCGAAGTTCATTTTATTAGAGGGAAAACGGGCCCCTTCGGTTCCGTGTTACCACAAAGAACTGGCCTATCTACTTTCCTCATTCACAGATTAAGTACCGACACATACTTTTCCATTTCTCCCCAATTTAAAAGGTCGTTAAACACAATGACAACAGTGTCAATTTATTGCTTTTAAAAATTTTTCATAGTATCAAAGAATTGAATATTAAATTGAACAATGAAACTATGTTTGGATTGAAAGATTTAAGGTAATGAAAATTAAGTATATTACTATAAAAGTATAATCAGCCATACTTTGCAGGGAATGCAGATTTCAGGGGGAAAAAAGCGTCAAGATATCACTTTACCAAAATGATTATACAGAAGAAAAGAGAAATATCCCCTCTTGTTCATCCTGCCCAAAACTGTTTTTTATGGTCTTTGAGTAAAATAAATCCTTTAAAAAAATCTAAACAAACTAATGTTTAATTAGTTGAGAGTTTTGAAAAATCATTAAATATATTTATTGTTTTATGACAGGTAATCTATTCAGTGTTTTCAGCATTGAAATTATCACAACAAAAGAAAAAAAAACACGTTTCATTAGGACAAGAAGAGTTAACCTTTCTCCTTGGGTGCCAGAAGCTTGGAAGTATCTTTTAGAAGTAGCCATTAAATAAATTCACCTTAAAACTACCTTATGCAAACAAATGTAGTCAATGCAAATACCTTACTAATTAGAAGTGAACATTTTTTCTTACACAGAAAACTCATATGTCTGATTTTTTTCTTTCTAAAGAAGGGCTTATGTATATATTTTTTAAATTATGTGAAGAATAAATAAAATTTAAAAAGGAAATAAATATATCTTAATTTACTGCCCCTTTCAAACTCTCTACCATGGCTGGCTTCTTAAGCATCACTCATAGTATCAAGGCTTAGATTATTGGCATTGTATTGAATAACCCATGAAAATCAAAATGCAGTTTACCAAAGCAGAGTTTAAAAAAAAAATTCAAGGTCTGCATTTTTAATTTAAGTAGTCTGCATATTTTGGAAGGGGTAGAGGCTGATGAGAATGAATAAAAATGCTATCTCATAGGATAGACTACATGTTGCTAATTTTATAAATCAGTATTCAAATTTGAGATTTTCATTTTCCAGGATTATCATTTTTATAAAGAAAATGGTGGTCCGTATGTTTTCATCAGGTCCATTCTTAAGATATTCAAAATAAAAGCTTCCTTTTCTATAGGATCTACAGAGGCACTATTGCATTACAAGTCATGCTACCACGTTATAGCATAAGATAGCAGTTCTTATCTTTTTGTTATGATGCTTTCTGCTTTTCTCTCTGCTTCTGCACATTCAGCGAGATATTATTCATTACTCTGAATTTTAAATAGAAAATTATGTGACCAGTGATTGTTCTAAACAATAAAAAACCTACAAATGAGTCCAATAAACCTAACCCATCGTTTTATATTAGAAAAATCTATAGCTTTAAACCATCATATGAATAAACTAATAAAGAAAAACCTTAAGGGTGCCTGGGTGGCTCAGTTGGTTAAGCATCTGACTTTAAAAAAAAAGATTTTATTTATTTATCTTGACAGAGAAAGACACAGTGAGAGAGGGAACACTAGCAGAGGGAGTGGGAGAGGAAGAAGCAGGCTTTCCCCTGAGCAGGGAGCCCAATGCAGGGCTCCATCCCAGGACCCTGGGATCATGACATGAGACAAAGGCAGATGTGTAACGACTGAGTCATCCATGATCTGAACCAAAGGCAGATGTCTAATGACTGAGCCACCCAGGTGCCCCTAGCATCTGACTCTTGATTTCAGCTCAGGTCATGATCTCAGGGTCTTAAGATTGAGCCCCAAATTTGGAACCTCACCCAGCAGGGAGTCTGCTTAAGACTGTCTCTCCTGGGGGCGCCTGGGTGGCTCAGTGGGTTAAGCCTCTGCCTTCCGCTCAGGTCATGATCCCAGGGTCCTGGGATCAAGTCCCACATCAGGCTCTCTGCTCAGTAGGGAGCCTGCTTCCTCCTCTCTCTCTGCCTGCCTCTCTGCCTACTTGTGATCTCTGTCTGTCAAAAAAAAAAAAAAAAAA
>RCUC01166974.1:0-12142 GCA_003697995.1 Taxidea taxus jeffersonii
TGGTTTTTTGTTTTGTTTTGTTTTGTTTTTTGTTTTTTTGTTTAGCACTTATCTCCTAACATACTTCTTTACATATTTTTTTGGCTGTCTTCCCACCCCATCTCTCCCACCGTGCATTCGCAGTCAGTCCATCCCTACTGTTATCCACTTTACCCTGTTCTAGCTAGAATTGCTTATTCCCTGCTTCGCCTCCCACTGGAATTTCCACTTCACAGGCAAACTCCTTTTTATGCCAGGCCTGTTTTCACCTCTTCATGTATCTCTACTGGGTAAGAACTGATTCTTCCTATGATGTATGTGTGTGTATGTGTATCATCATCATCCCCTGCTGCTATAGAATGTAAGCTACACAGAGTCAGGGATTTTATCTTTTTGTTCATTCCATGTGCCTAGAACAGGGCATGGCACATGGTAGGCCACGAGGATTTGTTGTTGAATGAGGGAGTTCGAGATGGTGTTGGAAGAGTTATGCTTTAGTTGGAGGAAACACCTGCTATAGATGGCAGTGACTAGAGAACAAAATAGTAAATAATAAAAATCAAAAGGGATTTTGAAGGGAGGGGAAAGATCGTTGTAGGTGGAATCTCATGATAAGGCCTTGTAAAAGAGGGTAGAGCCATGATACAAAGATAAAAAAGAGTGATAAATACAGATGATTCAAATTTTAAATGATGGTAAAGCAGAGAAAGGAAGTGTGTCCTTAGAGAGATAGAGGCATGGCTATTGAGGATATGGCTGCCTTCTATCTTAATTTACTTGTGTGTAGCACTGTGACTTACAGATTCTTTTATAATCATTACATCACTTTTATTTCTGTCATTATAAGAACACCAAAATGCACTAAGAGACTTGTTCATGGTTATACAGCTAATAAATGATAAACGTGATGGTTGAACCTAAGTCTTGACTCGGGTCCTTTCTCTTCGCACTCAGGTGGCTGATTTGGATTAGCTTAAAGAAAAACATGCAGACAGAACCAGAGATCACCTCATTCTGGTACTTGCGTCGCGTCATCTACACAGCTTTCTTTTAATATGTTGCTTGCCTTTCAAACTAGTGTAAAGCTGCTGTTTTCTGTGCCTTCTCTTCCCCTCTCTTAAGGACCTACAGGATAGGGGCGCCTGGTTGGCTCAGTCGAAGAGCATGAAACTCTTGATCTCAGTGTTGTAAGTTCCAGTCCCACATCGGGGATAGAGATTACTTAAAGAAATAAGACTTAAAAAAAAAAAAATAGGGGTTCCTGGGTGGCTTAGTTGGTTAAGCATCCAGCTTGATTTTGGCTCCGGTCGTGATCTCAGGCTCCATGCTCAGTGAGGAATTCACTTGAGATTATTTCTCTACCTCTGCCTGTGCCCCCACACCCCCCACCCTGTGCATGCTTTCTCTCTCTCTCAAGTAAAACTGCAGGATAGAGAGAAAGGAGGAAGCAAGAGCCTTGGCTATTGCTGATGGTCCCTCTTCGAATCCACTGAATCAATGGGTTCTCCAAATCAGTGGCTCTCACATGCCCACTTGTTTGCTATCTGCTTCAGTTTCCTTTTTTAAAAATATGGACTCTTCCACCCGGGAAGATCCACACATGCAGTCTCCCTTGGATTCAGCTGCCTCTGCCCTTTGTGACTTCTATATCTGTATAAGCCCCAACTGACCCATATGATATCTATGTTGACCCATAGATAGGGCCATCTCTATTCCCCTATTCAGCAGGAAGAAGTTACAGAAGATGAGACCTTCCATCTTCAGCAACCTTAAAGATTTAAGGGTCAAAACTGTTCAAAGGGGAATGATGTGGGAAACAAAGGCAGAAGAGAAACTATTGAATTTCCATACTACCTACAGCCCATTGACAAGTCCTTGAAACAGGCAAAGCAACATTCCTCTAGGGACTCAACTGGCTCAATGTTATTAGGCCCAATTTTATCATAGGCCCAATGTTATCAGCACCAATTACTTTGCTTAGGGCAAAAGACAACTCTAGCCCCCCCCCCCCCCCCCCCCCAAGATCCTATAAGTCTCCTTTAACATATAAAAATCCCTTTGGAAACTTCCTTTAGCTGTACTCCCCAAGAGACATGTTATCGATCCTCCCCCAAGCATATGACCCACTGATATACATCTGAAGGGTCTCGTGACTGAGTTTCTACCAAACAGTAATAGATGACCTTTCCTATCAATAGCTAGCCCCCTTAGGATCCTGGAAACCTTGTTTCCAAAATACCTGGGAGGCTTGCACTATCCCTAACCCCTCTCAACTTGAAAATATATAATGGGCCACCCCTCAGGACCTAAGTGCAGCTCTTTCTGCCCACAGTACTGTCCTCATGCTCTAAATAAAACCACCTTTTTGCATCCAAAAAAGGGGGGGGGGGACTCTGAGGCCCAACCCACTTAAATTCTGATTCTGTGGTTCTAGGTTATATGTCACCCAGACATTTGTGAGTGTATTTGAGCCTCCCCCACTGATTTTAATGCCTAACCTAGTTCTGAAATCACTTCTCAATACTGCTGTGGAAATTGCAGTCCAGCTGGATATGTTGGGAAGTCTTTTGGGTCATGCTTTGGCCATGTGTAATAGTTCCCCAATCCAGAAGGGTCCGTGCCTCCTAGTCACATATAGACCATCATCAACTTAAAAATGGGTATAGTTCTAAAGTTTGTTTGTAAATCATGCAGAGAGTATTTTTGATAGAGGTGATGTTTAAAATTTTCATTTAGACTACTACCATGACATAAAATGGCCAGTGTGGTTTAATTTTGTTGTCCATTACCTTTGATTATCACTGCATGCTAAGGCAGTCTAAGACTCTTGTTTGACATCCCTCAATTCTGAGCCAGATGAAGGTAGGGGCTTTGGAGAACGAGAGACTAGGCAGAAAGAGAGACAGATGGTCAGAGGCTGGTGGAAAGGTTTAGCTGCTGAGAGGTTGCTAGGGACTTTTTTTTTAAGATTTTATTTATTTATTTGACAGAGATCACAAGTAGGCAGAAAGGCAGGCAGAGAGAGAGGAGGAAGCAGGCTCTCTGCCGAGCAGAGAGCCTGACGCGGGGCTCAATCCCAGGACCCTGGGATCATGACATGAGCTGAAGGCAGAGGCTTTAACCCACTGAGCAACCCAGGTGCCCCGAGGTTGCTAGGGATTTTAACCTTTTTTTTTTTTTTTAAATAGTGCTCCAGAATTAGGCAGGCGCACCACTCTTTTGCATTATATTGTGCATTCCATATGTAACCCCAGTGTAGTCCAAATGCAGTATATTTCAATGAAAATCAGATATAAAAAAGTTTTAATACTAATAATTAAGAATAAAATAATGGTGGAATATTATTCAACCTTAAAGAATGAAAAGTTGCCACTTATAACACCATGGATAGAACTAGAGCATATTATGCTAAGCAAAATAAGTCACTCAGAAAGACAAATACCATATGAACTCATTCATATGTGGAATTTAAGAAAGAACAAATGAGTAAAGGTGAAAAAAGAGAAACCAAGAAGCAGACTCTTAACTTGAGAGAACAAACTGATGGTTACCAAAAGGGAAGTGGGAGGGAGGGATGGGTAGAAGAGGTCATGGGGATTACCATGATGAAAAATAAAATAATAAAAGGAAAGATTAAATTTGCTGATATTTAGTATGTGAATTGATAGAGGTGCATGCACATAATTTATTTTAAAAGGAGCAAGACAAATACTGAGTTTGGAAAGCTAGTGCAAGTAGAGGAGATAATGAAGGAACCACTGGATATTATTAAAGCACTAATTCTTGGGTGAAGGTGTTCATGTGTACTGCTACTATGTTCACTAATTATTATTAAGGGATGATTTGTTTTTATTTTTCTTTAGCAAAAGAAAAAGTAAACTTTGTTCTAGGATATTGGACAAGGTTTGGAATAAGGAGTAAGGGATTAAAGAGGTGTGTGGGAGGGACACCTGGCTGTCTCCATAGGTGGAATGTGCAACTCTTCATCTCAGGGACATGAGTTCAAGCCCCATGTTGGGCACAGAACCTACTTTAAAAAAAAAAAATTGTAAAAAGAAAGAAAGATACCTAGGAGATAGGGTTTGAAGTGAACCATGAACATGAAAGACAAAGGAAGAAAGAGCAAGGTTGTTTTTTTTTTTTTAAGATTTTTTATTTATTTGAGAGAGAGAGCATGAGAGGGGAGAAGGTCAGAGGGAGAAGCAGACTCCCCGTGGAGCTGGGAGCCCGATGTGGGACTCGATCCCGGGACTCCAGGATCGTGACCCGAGCTGAAGGCAGTTGCTCAACCAACTGAGCCACCCAGGCGCCCGAGCAAGGTGTTTTTAAAGAAGCTTGGAAGTTGTAACTAAGGGATGTGGACCCTGTGCTGGCCTCCAGAATAACTTGGTTACTACCTAGAGCCAGATGGTTAGATTAGAGCAAGACAAAGGTGACCCTTTAATGGTAGGAAGAAGGTAGAGTAATTCCCAGAACAAACTTTGAATTTTTGCCTAAGAATTTCACAGTGTTCCCTACCTTTTGTCCATAGTCCAAGTTCAGACTTCTCTTGTGATGGCTTGTGCTCAAAACATCATCTCATCATTATTATTCAGGAGAGCCTCTAATAGTGAAGTGATTAGGAGGAGGGAGAAGTATAGCAGGTCTTTTGTCCTCGCCAGGGTAGGAGTGTTCTTGGTAGAGGGCAATAGAGCCCTCTTCAGTTAGAAATTCTTAAAATAGCAAAGTGTGACTGGACTATTTCATAAATGGCCACTAGTGCCTGTTGATTTCACCTTTTTTTTAAAGTTGTTATTTGAATTTCAGTTAACATACAGTGTAATGTTAGTTTCAGGTATAGAATATAGTGATTCAGCACTTCCATACAATACCTAGTGCTCATCACAGGTGCACTCCTTAATCCCCATTGCCTATTCAAGGACGCCCCCCCCCCAGCCCCTTTCTGGTAACCATCAGTTTATTCTCTATAGTTAAGAGTCTTTCTTGGGGCGCCTGGGTGGCTCAGTGGGTTAAAGGCTCTGCCTTCGGCTCAGGTCATGATCCCAGGGTCCTGGGATCAAGCCCCGCATAGCGCTCTCTGCTCAGCAGGGAACCTGCTTCTCTCTCTCTCTGCCTGCCTCTCTGCCTACTTGTGATCTTTCTCTGTCAAATAAGTAAATAAAATATTAAAAAAAAAAAAAAGTGTTGGCAGGGCTATGTTCATTCTGGGGACCTAAGGGAGAATTCATTTCCTTACCTTTTCTGGCTTTCCAGGTGGAGGCTGCCTGCTTTTCTTGACTTCTTCAAAGCCAGCAAAGTGGGGCTAAGTCCTTATGCTGCCATCTCTCTGGTCCTCCTTGACTCTCTCTTCTTCGTGTTTACATTGGGCCCACTTGGATAATCCAGGCTACTCTGTCTCTGTCTCTCTGGGTGTTTAGGTCAGCTAATTAGTACCTTAATTCCCTTAGCCACATAACCTAACATATTCACGGTCTCTGGAGACCTGGACATCTTTGAGGGGGCAGTTCTTCCACCAACCACATTTACTACTTAAATAATCTCATAAACTGATCGTTAAAATGAAAAAGATACGGTAGTGGTCACAATAATGGCCTAGAATATATTATTCTCATTTGGGGGTTTTTGCTATCGTTATAAATTCCAGCTTTGTTATATTCAGCAAGTACTACAGCAGTTACGTTTTACAAAGTGATTAATTTTGAATGCCTTTTTCTTATAGGTTATATTTGCTGCAACTTTTCAGGGTCCTCTGCTTTGCGAAGTAAGTTTAATTTCTTACTGACATGCTTACACTGCTTTTTAAATTTGTTTGGCAATAAACGTGTTTACAAATAAATTGTCTTTCCCTTTTTAGCCAGAACGCATATTAATTATGGAGTCAAAGGGGATGTGGCTGTTGTTCGAATTAACTCACCCAATTCAAAGGTACCTAATTTTAACTTGCTGCAGTCTCTTTCTCCTAATACATTCATGAATCCAGTGCTGAATAGGAGGGAAAGAAATCCACCAGTCTGGCAGGAATCTCAATGAATTTGCAGTTTTGATAGTTTAACAAATTGCTCAAGGAGTGCAACTTTCTGGAGCAGAGGTCCTTGTATAAGAATTCCTTCTAGATGACACCTTAGGTGTCAAATTAACGTCACGGATTAATGAAATTAGCCTTTTATTATTGTGTAGCATGCTGAGGTGACTTATTAGCTAAGAACCAAAGTGCAAGCTTTGTTTTATAAGAGTC
Source organism: Taxidea taxus jeffersonii (assembly GCA_003697995.1). Classification (NCBI taxonomy): domain Eukaryota; kingdom Metazoa; phylum Chordata; class Mammalia; order Carnivora; family Mustelidae; genus Taxidea; species Taxidea taxus. Next base: position 6,215 of record RCUC01166974.1, read on the forward strand.
AAAAGTCACCTATTCATCTTAACTGCCAGGTTGTTACACGTGCTTTCCTCATTACCTGCCTGATGGTGTCATTATCCGAAGAAGACTGGGTTAAATGTGGTTGTTAAACTTCCTGAGGGACTTAAATGACTGAGTGTAGTTCACATATTGGAAGTCAGGTTCTGTTCTAAGTGAAGCCTCATTTCTTTTTGGCAGATTCGGCAAAGCATGGGGCATTAATCCAGTCTTTGCCAAGAAGATCTTTATTGCAGGAGCTCATGCTTTTCTCCCATCTAAATAAAACTGGTATTAGGAGGGGCGCCTGGGTGGCTCAGCCATTAAGCCTCTGCCTTTGGCTCAGGTCCTGATCTCAGGGACCTGGGATCGAGCCCCACATCAGGCTCCCTGCTCGGTGGGAAGCCTGCTTCTTCCTCTCCCTCTCCCATGCCCTTGCTTGTGTTCCCTCTCTCGCTGTCAAGTAAATAAATAAAATCTTAAAAAAAAAAAAAATGTTGGTGTTAGGACACCTGGGTGGTTCAGTTGATTAAGTGTCTGAATTGATCTCAGCTCAGGTCTGAATCTCGCGGTTGTGAGTTCAAGCCCCACATTGGACTCCACACTAGGCTTAGAGCCTACTTAAGAAAACAAAATAAAATTGGTGTCAAGTTTTCATATTTCAGAAATCTTGTTACTAAAGGCCTAGATGGAAGAGGAGGACGTAGATGGAAGCAATTAACAACTATCACAAATTAAGGAAAATAAGAACCAGTCCCCCTCACTAGGATGAGTTTTGGTGCCCACTGACCAATGATTCAAACTTAAGATATTTTTTCAGAATTTTCTAAGTTGAGCATTTTTTCTGAGCACAGACTCAACACATCCCTATAGTGGGAAGTTTGAAAGCTATACAGAAGAAAATAACAAGTCGTCCATACTACAAACCCAAAGGCAAATACTTTTAACTTTTTTTTTTTTTTTTTTCAGTTTTATTATTTGGAGAGAGAGCTAGCACGCACAAGTAGGCAGAGCAGCAGGGAGAGGGAGAAACAGGCTCCCCGATAGGCAGAGGACACTCTATCCCAGGACACTGGGACCATGACCTGAGCCGGAGGCAGACACCCAACTAACTGAGCTACCCAGGTGCCCTGACTTTTAACATTTAATCCAGTTTCAACAAGTAATAGTTACAAAATAAGATCATACTATGTCTAACTTTGATTCCTTTTTTTTCTTAATGTTACATGAATTTTTCCTTACCAACAAGCATGTGTAGACTTATTTGTAGCTCACATATGATTCAGATTCTTAGGGGTATGACCCCGAATTCCTCCTTTGAGTAGATATATTTTGTGTGTGTGTTAAAGATTTGAACTCATTAATGAAGACACTGATGAGATGTTATAGCCAGTTCAAAGAAGAACCCATGGTACCTACAAATTTATAGATCAGGAATATTGAAATAAATGTGCAAATGGAGACAAACTGATTTTTCCACATGGAGCTGGTTGTATCTTCTGGGACAATTCATTTGCATGCCTGTAGACAAGAATATTTTTTAATTGCTTTCAGTTATCTACACAGAGATTTAACATAATTCCAAAGAAGCCGAAAAAAGATAACACAGAAGGGTGTGCTATAGATAATGCAGTTTCTTTGGAAAACAAAATTTCCCCTATATATAATGTTACAGGTGGAAATTGTCCTCTTAAAATTCATATGTTGAAGCTCTAAGCCCCAGTGTGATGGTATTTAGAGGTGGAACTTTGGAAGTTAATTAGATTTACATGTGGTAAACCTCATGAAGAGATTAGTATCTTTTTTGTGTGTGTCAGTGGTTCTTTTTTTTTTTTTAATTTAAATTCAATTAATTAACTTACAGTGTATTACTTTAGAGTGTATGTACTTCTGATTTAAAGCCGTAGATTTATGTGTATTTCCCTTTGGCAGGTGAACACGCTGAATAAAGAACTGCAGTCCGAGTTCATGGAAGTAATGAATGAAATCTGGGCTAGTGATCAAGTCAGAAGTGCTGTCCTTATCTCATCAAAGCCGGGCTGCTTTATTGCAGGTGCTGACATCAAGTAAGTTTTCAAAGATTGGAAGTCTCATTTCATCTTGGCTAATAGTATGTTTCTTAGACCTAATCATTCCTTCTCTTAAAAGAAGGTAGAAGTAAATTCTCTGAACATTTCTTTTTTCAAGTTATTTTCACAAGTGTAATAAAGTTGATGGAAGAGGGGCTTGTTGCTTAAACCATGTAAGACTAATCTTCCTTAAAGAAATCGAAAGCAGTTTTAAGAATATTGGTGTACAATGAAACTATGAGGTGCCCTTTTTTTTTAACCCAACAGACCAACAAATATTTAAGAGTTTGAAAATACTGTGTTAGCAAGGACTTGGGGAAATAAGAAAGTTAATATATTACTAGTAAGAATGCCAAGTGCTACAGCACCTTTGAAAAACATTTTGACAGCCTTTAATGAAATTGAAAATGCACGTATTGTCTAATTCAGTGATACCTCATCTAACTATATATGTACTAAAGAAATCCACCCTTTGTTTTTAAAGACGTGTGTATAAGGATGTTCAGTCCTGTGTAGTTTAAAATAATGAAGAATTTGAAGCAATTAAATGTCAGTCATTAGGGAAATGGAAAAGTAAACTGAAACTTCCATAAGATAAAATACTACAAAACGGCTCAAGGGAATTAACTAGCTCCACAATATAATGTTAGAGCTCAAAAATGTAATGTTAAAAAAATGTAATGTTAAGTTTTATAGACTTTTTATAGACTTTTTTTAAGATTTTATTTATTTATTTGACATAGAGACACAGCAAGAGAGGGAACACAAGCAGGGGGAGAGGGAGAAGCAGGCCTCCCGCCAGCAGGGAGCCTGATACGGGGCCCCCATGACCCAAGCCTAATGCCTAATGACTGAGCCACCCAGGCCCTTAAAAAAAAAAAAAGCAAGTTATAGAACATTCTGTACAGCATGTAGTTTATGTGAACATTTTTTTTTTTAAGATTTTATTTATTTATCCGACAGACAGAGATCACAAGTAGGCAGAGAGGCAGAGAGAGAGAGGAGGAAGCAGGCTGTCCGCAGAGCAGAGAGCCCGATGCGGGGCTCGATCCCACGACCTTGGGATCATGACCCGAGCCGAAGGCAGTGGCTTTAACCCACTAAGCCACCCAGGCGCCCCTATGTGAACATTTTTAAATCATAGTGAGATGCCTCTGTTATTTATAGATACAAATATGTAGTTGGTCTGGAAGGATACACTACAAATATTTGAGAATGGTTGCCTCAGGGAAAATGAAGTAGCTGATAGGACTCTGAGGTTGTCAAAGGGAACTTTAGCGATGCAGCTAATATTTTCTTTTTTTAAATGGTGGGATTTATGTGTATGTAACTTGCTTACAGTTTTTTAAAGCATATAAGGAGGTGAAATACTATTGTTGTGTTAGTTTAATGGGCTAAAATGTTACCAGTTGTTAATTCTGTCAAATACGAGTATTTGTTTTATTATTCTTTGTACCTTAGGCAATGATAGGCAGCATTAGAGGCTTAGTAATTTGTACTTAAGGTGTTTGTATAGTTTTAAATCTTGCTCCACATTGTGTACTCTTTTTTTTGTTTATGTATAGTAATTAGGAATTTATAAATATTTTGGGTTTTTTTTAGAAGAAGCAAAATTAACTGTATCATGTGCTTTTTCTCCTAGCTCAGTTATTTGAGCCTAGCAAGACACTGACATACCTGGTACTAGCTTCCTATACCCAGAGGAAAATACTTGGCAGCTTCTTTGAGGCTAGCTGAGCAATTCCCAGTATGTAAAATGCCAGAAACTAGTTACCTTTGGTCAAAGTACAAAAGCCACTTTAAATGCGTTTAAGAACAGAGTAGCAAATGAAACAAACTGAAACTAAAGGACATGAAGTACAACATTACCGTTGTTCTTTTATACTCATCAGGAGATAAATAACTTGAAAGCTTTTTTTTTTTCCACTGTTATTTTGATTGCTGTTCAATCTGGGAGTTACTTGATAGTAAAAATGGCTAATGTGATAGTGAAAATATTTACCAGAAGATGATTTTCTCGTGTACAGAAAGCTTTGTGACCTAATGTGGTTTTGTTTTTTTTTTTAATAGAAAATAAAATTACACAACATGTTTTGTTTCATGTTCTCTGGATCCAGAAATCTAACACTCTTTATGGAGAGATAATGTTGCTGATATTAGTGCTGAGGCAAAACCATTCTTAAACTCTTGAGTATTTGAAGATACACTATCAAATATTGGTAGATGATAGGGCAGGGATACAATGGATGAGGTATTGAACAAAGTAGGGTATAATTTCATCTTTTTTTTTCCCTCTTCTCTGCTTTCATGTTCACTACAGCATGTTAACTTCTTTAAAGACATCTGAAGAGGTAACACAAATATCACGGGAAGGACAGAGAACATTTGAGAAACTTGAGAAGTCCACAAAGCCTATTGTGGCTGCCATCAGCGGATCCTGCTTAGGAGGAGGACTTGAGGTATTGATTTCTTCCAAAGTCAGTGAGACACTGTTCAGCATATTAATGGGAATTATACGCTGCAAACCTGTAGGCTACAGTTTTGCCTGCAAAAAGTTCTCAGATGAGGATCAGCTTTCTTTTTAGTTGTCAAACTTCTGGATAGGTTTCAATCCTTATTTCATGGCACAGAGCAAGTAAACCAAAAGTGTGATGTTTTCATTTTTATAAATTGAGAAGATTTGAACTACATCTCCAAGGTCATCTTTGATTCCCAAAACCTGGTTCAGGTTTGCAGGGCAAAGATTCAGAAGTATGGTCCATGCTTTTGAGCTACTTAAGTCTAGATGAGACCCACAGAGCATAATGTGTGTTTAAGTGCTTTGTGAGCAGTAATGATGGTGAATAATGTAAGATTTTTTTTTTTTTTTTGAATAATGTAAGATTTGAGAGGAGAGATGCTTTCTAGACTGGAGCGTGTAGGAAAGGAGAGGAGAAAATAACATTTAATGAGCATTTATCACATGCTGGGCTCTATGCTAGATACTTCACATATATTAATTAAGGAAACCTATGCTTGGTCCTGAAAAATCGGCAGAAATTGATTAATCAGAAAATAGTGGGGAAAAAGATCATTTCACATATGGCATGGTATGAGCAAAGACAACAATGAGCAAAGACAATGGTAAGCAAAGCCTATTAGATCACTGTAAGTAGGCCTGTTTGATTGAAAAGGAGGGTCTCTGTAGGGTACAGGCCTTCTTAACTTGGTGTGCAGCGTACAGTGGTGTGTGTGTAATTTTCTGTTTAGAGCTTCCATAGCTTTCAGCAGGTTTTTAAGGAGATCCAGAACCCCAAGAAAGGTTCATTAGGGGGAAAGTATGAAATAAAACTAGAAAATAAATTATAGAAAGCATAAAACACATTTATTTTATTTATTATTTATTTATTGCTTTGTAAGTAATCTTTAGACCCTTGCATATCTGAAGATATTATAAAGTTACATTTTCTAACATTCTGATTTTCTTTTATTTGTTTGAAGCTTGCCATTTCCTGCCAATATAGAATAGCAACCAAAGATAGAAAAACAGTATTAGGTAGCCCTGAAGTCTTGCTGGGAATCTTACCAGGAGCAGGAGCCACACAAAGGCTGCCCAAAATGGTGAGTTTAAGCCCCCTTGTGACCTTTAGAACTTCAGTACCTATAGGCCCCTTTATTTTTTCTTTTTATTAAATTCTTTCATGGTTTGGTTTTATTTTGTTTTTGCAGTCTTTGGCTTATTTAGGTTTGTATCGGGGGGAAAGAACACAGTTTATTTTTAAAGCAAAGATTAAGAGTTAAGTTATAGTAATAAAGAGAGCTCCTCTGATAGTATTTAAAAAGTCTTAAAATTTCAAATGACAGGGAAAGTTGGATGGGAAAGGTA
>RCUC01166975.1:0-64848 GCA_003697995.1 Taxidea taxus jeffersonii
TGAGGGTGGTGGGGTTACATTATATGTTTAAATAAAGCTTAAATAAAAAGAAAAAAAAATTCACTGGAAAGCAAAACTCACAGTTTTCATTTTTTTTTAAAAGATTTTATTTATTTATTTGACAGAGAGAGAGACAATGAGAGGGAACACAAGCAGGGGGAGTGGGAGAGCGAGAAGCAGGCTTCCTGCTGAACCGGAAGCCTTATGTGGGGCTTGATCCCCGGACCCTGAGATCATGACCTGAGCCAAAGGCAGATGCTTAACGACTGAGCCAGTCAGGCACCCTGAAACACTGAAAATTCTACCATTTACAGATAATACATTAAGTAACAAGCAAACAAAAAAAAAGTGTGTTTTCATTAAAAAGAAGTTAATAATTTCCTTGTTATGCAGGATAATTGGTGTGCAAAGGAATTGTTCTAAATTCTAAAGAAAGAATAACTTCTAACATTTAAAAATTCAAGAATATTAATTATAGTAATAATAATCAAATATGTTAAAGCATTATAAGCAAAGTGAAAGTAAAATATTGAACAATAACATATGCAGCTGATTAGAATAAAAATATTCTCAGAACCTTATTGTTCAGTAGGAAAATAGAAATATTGATTGTTTCTTGATACTAAATCAACTATGCTGGTAAAAATTTAAGGGTAATTGCAAAAATAGGCATTAAATGCATAACTCCCAAATTAAGAGATAAATGGAAATAACAACAACAACAACAAACTCAATAAATTAAAAGGAGAAAAGAGGAAAAGGAAAAGGAAGTAATGAAAAGCATGGGAAATATAAACCACAAAATAATATGTTATAAATTAGTCCACCCAAATCAGAAATCTACTTAATATAAATGGACTAAATTTCTTTGTTGGAAGATAGAGATGTTCAGATTAAAATTAAATAAAACACCAGGGGCTCCTGATGGAACAGAACAGAGAGCCCAGAAATAACTCTACATGAATATAATGAACTGATTTTTGATAAAGGATCAAAGACAATAGAGAAAAGATAGTCTTTTCAACAAATCATTATAGAACATCTGAACACCCACATACAAAAAAAATGAATTCAGATGCAAGACTTCTACTCTCACAAAATTAAGCCCAGTTGTATCATAGACCTAAATATAAATTGCAAAACTATAAAACTCCTAGTAGATAGCATAGAAGAAAATATAAATGACCTTAGGTTTGATGACAACTTTTTATATACAAAACCAAAGTGATGATCCATGAAAGAAATAATTGATAAGCTTTATTTCATTAAAAATAAAAACTTCTCCTCTACAAAAGACAATGTCAAGAGAATAAGAAGACAAGCCACAGACTGGTGGAAACTATTTGCAAACGACATATCTAAGAAAGGACTATTATGTGAAATATGCAAAGAAGTCTGAATTCAACAATAATAAAACAAACAACCTGACTAAGTGAGCTAAAGACATGAATAGACACTCAGCAAAGATATACAGATGGCAAGTAAGCATATGAAAAAACATTCAACATTATAATTAGGGAACTGCAAATTAAAACAACAATGAGGTATCACTACACATCCATCAGAATGACCAAAATCCTAAACACTGACAATATCCAATGCTGGCAACAGGAACTCTTATTCATTGCTGGTAGGAAGCCACTTTGGAAGACAGTTTTGCAGTTTCCTACAGAACTACACATTCTCTTAGCATACAATCCAGCAATCACATTTGTTGTTATTTACCCAAAGGAGTTAAAAACTTACATCTACACAAAAAACATGCACACAGATATTTACAGCAGCTTTACTTATAATTGCTAAAACTTGGAAGCAACCAAGATGTTCTTCTGTAGGCAAATGTGTAAATGAACTGTGGTACACTCAGAAAATGAAATATTGGGGCGCCTGAGATGCTCAGTGGGTTAAGCCTCTGCCTTCAGCTCAGGTCAATATCTCGGGGTCCTGGGATTGAGCCCCGCATCGGGCTCTCTGCTTGGTGGGGAGCCTGCTCCCCCCACCCGCCTCTCTGCCTACTTGTGATCTCTGTCAAATCAATAAATAAAATCTTAAAAAAAAAAGAAAATGAAATATTATTCAGCAGTAAAAAGAAATGGGCTATCAAGCCATAAAAGACATGGAGGAACCTTAAGTGCACATGACTATATGCAAGAAGCTAGCCTGAAGAAACTGTAACCATGTGATTCCAATTATAAGACATTCTGAAAAAGGTGAAACAATGGAGACAGCAAAAAGATTACTGGTTGACAGGGATCAGCAGGGAGAGAGGGACAAACAGGTGGAGCACAGAGGATTTTTAGGACAATAAAACCATCTTGTGTGATACTATAATGGTGGATATATGTCGTTTCACATTTGTCCAAACTCATGGAATGTACACCACCAAGAGTGAACCCCGAAGTATGGACTTTGGGTGATAACAATGTGTTAATGTAGGTCCATCAATTGCAAGGAATGGACCACTGTGTTGGGGGATGTTGATGATACGGGAGGTTATGGATATGTGGAGGTAGCAGTATATGGGAAATCTCTGTACCTGCCATCCAATACTGCTATGAACCTGAAAGTGCTCTTAAAAACAAGTTTTATTTTTTAAAGTTTTCTATTATAAAACTCTTCTAATTTAGCTCTATTAAAAAAAGAATCCATATCAAATGGATGATATTCACTGAAAACCACATCAATAATAAAAGATAGTTTAAATAAAAAATTCTTTGTAGAATAAAATATATATTCTAAATAATTCTTCATTGGTTACAAAAATAATAAAATTGGAAAACACTTAAAACTGAATATAAATAAGCATATTTCCACAAATGATAGAGACCATCAAGGGGACAGAGTAAATGTCTAGAATTTCATTTTCATGACTAAAAATTATTGTAAAATAACTTGTCCAAACCTAGAAATTTTTTTAATCAACAAATTCAGCATCATACCAAAGGAGAGGAGAATGAGCAAATCTAAGACAAAAAGTCTGGCAAAAACCTAAGTATTGGTAGTCGAAACACAATCTTACCTTTTAGGAAAAGCCTGCTTCAGGATAAACAGAGGAAAATGTAGTTTTACCTCCACCCTCCGTCCCCATTTTATTTCTGTTAGACAAATATTTTTTAAGAGCCTACAATGTACAAGACACCAAAAAGAGGGCACTCTGAGGAATCAGACACTTTAATCATACACCATGAATCCTGTCCTCAAAGAGCTTTCAGACTACTAAGAGAGAGCAGCTCAGAAAGGTATCCATTGGATAAAATATGACAAGTGCACAGAGGTTTTTCCTGTGTGATATGTTACCAAAAAGAATGAACACTAGTAGCCCCAGTCTGTGGTTCAAGTTTGGCTTTGAAAGAAAAGGCCCTGCAGGTTTCCCAAGGCATCAAATTGGTTTTGTTTTGTTTTGTTTTGTTTTGTTTGTATGCACAATGTAGCTGTCGCAATTTAAGCAAAATGTATTAGAGAATTTAAATGTCTCTGAATTTTCCTGAAATATCTAAAACAGGCTCACAAGTAATTCATCAACTTCTCAATTGCATTGCCTGAGGTAACTCAAAGGAAGGACAGAAAAAAACAACTGTTACTTATTAGTAGCCCTAAGCAGATATAGGGACTGAACTGGGACCTCTCGTGCAAGATCCTTGTTGAAACTGAGTACAGCTTTCAGAAACAGTTCCTTAGGGTAAGTAAGCACCAGCATATGACAGCACAATATTACTTTTTGTATTCCAAAGTAAAAATTCCAACCATCAGACAGGAAAGAAGACAGGGACCAGGGACACAGGACACATCATAATGTCTGTTTCCAGGTACTTGGGAAGGACAAACAGAAAGTGATTGGAAAGAACATGGCTGAACCTCATAGGATTGACTGTTACAAGGGAAAAGAAAAGAAAAGAAAAGAAAAAGAAGAGAAAAGAAAGTAACAAATCCCTTGAAATGTTTTTTATTTAATCATGTATAATTTTTAAAGCAAAACTGATTAAACTCACTCAAGTAAATTTCGATGTCTTATGTCATTCACATCCACCCATAGATGAGGCTTCTTGAACTTTCCCCTTGGCTCCAAAGCCAAAATGAAAAATTATAACTAAGGAAAGCAGCAGATAGTACTTTCTTCCAACAGATCTCAGCCACCTTGCGACCATGTTGGTTCTCCTGGGACATTGTAGTTCTGACAGTGAATGTGGCATATCAGAAAAAATATCACCTAATCTGCAGCATTTTCCGAGGCCAAGAATCACTCAACTCAGTCATCTGGTACAGTGGGTGTTTCAACAGCTGCCACTCCATGAAGGGCTTCTCCATTACCCATTCCTGCCAAAGTTACTGCCTCTTGCTACTTTATTTCCTCTCAGACGTTTCTTTTTGGAAGACTGGTATTTGTGGCAATCTGATACCTAGTTCGTTGTAATTTATTTTATGTATTTTCTATTTCAAATGTCTCAGGATGGCTTGAGGGAGATCATGCTGTTTGGGGGATAGTTACAGGAATTTCAAGATAGGTTATCACACTTTGAAATGTGTGTGTGTGTGTGTGTGTGAGAGAGAGAGAGAGAGCATAGGTGCCCGCAAACGTGTGATTTGGAATTTGAGTGTTGTAGACAGTAAGTCCCTCAGAGTGTGTGTTGTTTGTCTGCCAGGGCACTTTTCGAGTTTGATTAATTTCCATGGCAAGAGCTCGAGGAGTCAAGAAGCAGCAGCATGTCCTCCGGGAAGCCAGTGGAATTCTCTCCAGGGATGCTCAGTGAAAGACGAAGTTAGAAAAAAAAATGTATAGGGCATTGAAACTCAACAGCACCTTGCCAAATAAGACCCAGCCATTTGCCACTTGTTTCTTAAAATGTAGACTGTACTGGGCTTTGGGGGCATTCTCTTTCTTTACCTAGACTTTCTTTTGCAATTATCAAAAATTAGATCTGATTTTGCTGGGCGTCCCTTGGTTTTCAAGCATGGTCAGTTATTTTTTTTTTTTTAAATTTTATTTATTTGAGAGAGAGACAGTGAGAGAGAGCATGAGCGAGGAGAAGGTCAGAGGGAGAAACAGACTCCCCGCGGAGCTGGGAGCCCGATGCGGGACTTGATCCCGGGACTCCAGGATCATGACCCGAGCCGAAGGCAGCTGCTTAACCAACTGAGCCACCCAGGCGCCCCCACAGTTATTATTTTAAACAAAGGTCAGTTCTCCCCCTGGTTAGGGTAAAGAGAAAAGCATCTATGGTTCTGGTAGCAATATGACGCTCAGTTCAATTTCACAGTTAGTGTGAAGGAATGGGAAAACTGAAGGCAAAAGGCACTTTTAAGTATCTGTAATGTGAACTTAATATTAGAAGAGGTTTCTTTAACCACAGTAGAGACGTTTCTATTCTATGGCTTAAGTTATTCAATGGCCAAGCTTTTATTTCTTCTTAAAGAAGAACTTTCCATCCAGCACCACCTCAGTAGATGTCCTGGAGTCAGAACCATACCACGCATAGACACACACACACACACACACATGGGCAGAGGGGAGCTACGTGTGTGTGTGTGTGTGTGTGTGTTATATCCAAGGAAAGAAAACATAAACTGCCTCTTCTTTTTAGCTTGGCTATTAACTTCCAATCAAACCACAGTTGTCGTTTCATTTTTATAATTTTTTAATTTTTTTATAAACATATAATGTATTATTAGTCCCAGGGGTACAGGTCTGTGAATCACCAGGTTTACACACTTCACAGCATTCACCATAGCACATACCCTCCCCAATGTCCATAATCCCAATACCCTCTCCCTACCCCCCCCTACCCCTGGCCACCCTCAGTTTGTTTTGTGACGTTAAGAGTCTCTTATGGTTTGTCTCCCTCTGGATCCCGTCTTGTTTCATTTATTCTCAAACCACGATTTTAAAGTAAAGGAGAAGACCACACCAATCTTGACTCTATAATTACTGGCTCTAAAGTCACAAATAAAATTACTTTTAAAAATTAAATTCTAATAAAGTTACGCCACTTAGAAGAGAACTATTGTAGTGGAAGTGATACGGTAAATCACATGATGCATGTAAAATTCTACACTAAAGAGTATGTCAAAATTGAAAATTCATCATCCCTCCATACAGGTGTAACTGAGAATTTCCATGTGTGGAGGGAGGAGCAGTGAGGGAAGGGAAGGATCAAGAAAGGACTAGAGTAGTAAAGTGAAAAGAAAAGAATTTAGGTTGTTTGGAGACTTTGCAGGAATGGGAGTTGGTAATAGGAATGTTCATATCATTACTTGGAGATAGACAAATGTATGCATGTGTAGAAGCCCCAATATTCAAAAGAATACAGAGGGGTCTCACTTGAGCTTTGGAGTGAAAAACCCAAAGGTCTAACCTCAGACTCAGTCATTTACCAGCTATGAAGCTGGGCAGTCTAACTTTTAGAAGCCTGCATTCCTTCATGTGAAACACATGAGATAACCATTTCTTCCTTGAAGCTTTGTCATAAAGATTAAATCACAGAACCATCAAACAGGTTAGCACAGTGTCTGGCACACAGTAACTTGTCGTTACATGTTAAAGTCTTTCCTCTCTGTTTTCTTTGCCCTGCTTGCCACTATCCCCACTTGGACCAAAAGTGAGAGTTTGGAAATGTTATCATCTGAAATAAAAATTCCACGAACATGGGTTACATTTGACAGCAAGTTATGCAGTCACCCAGCTGTTCCTGTCCTCACCTATTTTAATGAAACAATTTTTAATCAACCCCTCGCTAAGCACTACGTGAGCGAGCTAGAGTACATCGAATCAGTGCTCCTGCTTAGGCAACGTTTCTGGAAGGCAGAGGAAAGTCTGAAGCACAGAGCCCGAGTTGGTTCTGTTCAGCGAAAGAACAACTGTGACATCTAAAGGCAGATGGCCTGCTGAAACTCAGCCTCGGTTCAGAAACATGAAAAAAGCTGCCACACAAATGACCAATGCCATTCCTGTATACTGAAATAAAGACTAAATATTCTTTCCTATTTCTTTTAATGCACTTCCCTATTCAGTACAGATTCCTTTTGCAATAAAACCACGAAGTCTTTCTGAAAAGTAAATATGTCCTTTCATTAATCACCACTTTCCACTTGCTTTTTTCAACTCCATGGCTGAGAATTCTGCAAGACTGCAAACCTTCAACTAGTGTGCTACCTTGATTAAGGCACAAAACGTTAAAAGCAAATTACTATGAAAGTATGAAACAATTTGCACTTAATGTTTCAGTCATATCTGTAAAAAATATGACTTAAATATAGTTTTATTAATAATACATATTTTAATTAAACGGCTAGAGGTGCATCTAGCAGGAAAAATTGAATCTTCTCTGGATTTCACATACTGGTATGATTCATGGGCAGTAAATATGCAAAGCTTTATGCCCATAAGGCAATCAAACTCCAAAGCTGATATGCATGTTTTTATCTAAAAGAATGAAATCTAGTAAGGGCTAGAAATAATAATAACAGACTGCCAGAGCAGTGTAATGAATTGGCTCCAGCCAATAGTATCCTTTATCATATCATAAAATCATCCTTTCAGTCACAATTACACTCACTCCAACATTTATTATTATTTCCATTATTCTCATTACACAAGGAAATCCTGTATATGTACTTATGCATATTGAAAAACTTCACAAATATGAACAATACAATCTTGGGATAGGAGTGACTGCTTTCACGAAACAGGAATGCTTTCCTCTGCAGGCTGTTCAGGTGTTGCTTAGTTCCAGAAGGACCACGCTTTACTCTTGCTACTTCCCTAACATTTGCCTAGATTATTAGTTTGTGAGGGCTGCCATAATAAAGTAGCAAAGACTGGGCATTAAAGTAATTTAACAACAGACATTTATTTGCTCACTGTTCTGGAGCCAAGAAGTCTGAGATCAAGGTGTCAGTAGGGTTAGTGTTTTTCTGAGGCCTTTCTCCTTGGCTAGTGGATGGATGGCTGTCTTCTCCCTCTGTAGTAAGGTCTTACGTGTGTGTGTGTGTGTGTGTGTGTGTGTGTGTGTGTCCCAATTTCCTCTTATAAAGATAGCAGTCATATTGGATTAGGGCCTACGCTAGTGATGTCATTTTAAACTTAATTACCCCTTTGGAGATTACCTCTATCTTCAAATACCCACTTTCTGAGATTCTGTGGGTTAGGACATCAACATATGAATCTTAGGGGGGGGGGAACACAATTCAGTCCATAATACCTGGAAATTATCTTTCAGTCGCAAAATGTGATAATACCTGCTCCTAAGCACTACATTTTGCTAAAAAGAAGAGCCTGGTAAATTTATAAGAAAATGCAGAGGAGACTCAGATAAAAGTTAAGGTTCTCATTTATTTATTTATCTTTACTTCGAACTTCTCTGAAAAATATTTTCATCCTATTTGTAGTCATCACTGCAAAACACTTGCAAAATTAAAAATAAAATGTTGACCACCTCTGACTAGCTTTCTATCTGTTCTTCTACTGGGAAGAAAAGATGATCTTCTGGAAGTGACTATTGTCTAGAAACTAATGATGTTTTGCACATATAAAATGTTTTAGTTGTACTCAGTCTATGGGAAGGGCTATAGTGGATTTACACTACTATAGGAAAACAAAAATTCACTTCCTTATCTGGAAGTCCCCTTTGGGACACGGCAAGGGAGACAGGTTGTGAGGTCTCTTCCTGTGTAGATACCTTCACTCCACCTGTGTCATAAGAAGTCCAGGACTTACCCACAACTAGGTATGGATACAGAGCAAGGTTGCCCAATAGCCTGGCATTCACCTAAAGACTGAGGTTATCACCCAGCGCTTAGATCAGGTTTGGGAGTAGTTGATTCCCAAGAGCTTATTTTAATGGCCCAGATGTATGCATCCAAGTAACTTTTTTGTAGATATTGTAGATTTTAATTTTCTACTTTGATACTCAGGCTAATTTTAAAGAAATCTACCAAACAAAAATAAAAGCAAATAAAGAACCCAAAGACCAAACATCCTGAGGAAGAATGCTTATTCCCAAAGAGCAAGCCACGTACAACCCCAAGCCAGCCTCAAAAACAAGGGGCTCAGAGGCACCTGGGTGGCTCAGTTGGTTAAGTGTCTGACTCTTGGTTTCAATTCAGGTCATGATCTCAGGAACGTGAGATGAGACCCTCGTTGGGCTCCATACTCAGTACAAACTCTGCTTGAGATTCCTTCTCCCTCCTTCTCCCTCCTCTGCTCCTACCCTGCACCCCCCTCCCCCATACCACTGCTCATGCACACTCAAGCTCTCTCTCTCTCTCTCCATACATACATACATACATAAATGAGGGATTCATTTCCATGAGTCTGTTATTACTCCAAGGGAGTAATTATGATTATTAATTTGTACAAAGTCATGGAATGAGTACTGACAGAATGAAAATTCATCCATTCATCCAACAAATATTTATTGAGTAGCCAAGTACACTAGGCCCTGTTCTAGGCATCACAATTTTCTTGAGAGAAAAGCAAATTTAAGACCCTGAAGTTTGTTGCAAACTTCTGAATGAGCAATAGTTCCCTCCTCTCTTTCTCATACTGTTACATGATTATCTTGGCAATTCATCTTTTGATTTATGGCAATGCAGTTTTCTGATTTGATTAATGCACTTTAGATGAGGTGGCAGTGCAGTTATGAATATTCCAAAGAGTGTAGAAAGTCATTGATCTGATGTCAGGTTGATGGCTGGGTATATGTATGACTCCTACCTGAATACTGCTACTGTATGGCAGCTATTATTATATGTTATATAATTATTATATATATTATAATATATATATATTATATAATTAAAAATACAATGAATGAAGAGGCACCTGGGTGGCTCAGTTGGTTAAGCGTCTGCCTTTGGCTCAGGTCATGAGCTCAGGTCCCTGAGACTGAGCCCCACGTCCTGTTCCTTGCTCATCAGGGAGCCTGTTTTTCCCTCTTCTTCTGCCATTCCCCTCCTTGAGCACTCTGGCTCTCTCTATCTCTTTGTCAAATAAATAAATAAAATTTTTAAAAAATAAGAATAAATAAATAAATATACAGTAAATGTGTCCAGAAGACTTAAGGAAAGCAATGAAGCCAAGTCATCATTCCTTCTACCAAAGCCAAAAGAGAAACAGGATATCTTCAACCCCTCCCACTCAGCAGTCCTTCCCCTTTCCCACTACCTGGGGTGCAGGGAGAGTGGTAATGGTGTGTCTCCTGGGCAGCAGCCCATGGGAGCTCCTTTCCAAGATCAGTAATCTGACACCAGCCATGTTGACTCATCTACCTTCTCTCCCCACTCAAGTGATGGAGCTGGATTTTCCAGGTCTCCAGAAACTGCCATGCATACACACCGCGGAGAAAGAATAGGAACCCACCCATTCACCTGAGCATTAAGCCTAACATGAACATTTGACAATGCACAGCTTGCCAGGAAGATGAGGGCCAATCTGGATGCTCAGCGATTTATAACCACTTTACTGGTCCTCCTGTTTAGTAACTTTGGTCTTTGCCCATTCTTTCCAAGGTCCTCATTTTCTATTGATAATCTTACTTCATATTAAGTTCTTGGTTACAAGCCATTCAAAGATAGTTGCAGGTGCAATCGTTCATTCAGTAAACACATTTTGCAAACTAGTTTAGTGCCATGCACTGTACTAGCCCAGGGATAAATAACAGAGAAAGACATGAAGATCTCACCACCCGAGGAGATTTGACCCTGGGTCACCAACAGCCCTTTTGAGACCCTGGGTCTTCTGTGCTCTGTCTTCTCGGCAGACCTGCCATGCCCTGGGGATATTGTGAGGAAACTATTTGCTGCCTGACTCATAATCCTCCTGCCACCCCATCTCTGCCTCAGGAAGGGGAGACTGCTGCTGAGTCCTGCCAAAATTTCTTCTTGTCATTACGTTCATTAAAAAGATATTAAGTCCAAGACTCAATTCCTGCTCCTTCAAAGCCTAGAGCATAACAAAGAGCTTATTCCACAGAAATTAAAAGCACAGAAGTTACAAAAGTACTAAGTTCAGATTTTTCATGTTTCCTAGATCAATGAAAGTAAGATGCTCTCCCCATGGAAATTAATTCAATTTTAATTCTATTTGTATTAATAGTCTATTTTTCTCAGGGAAGGAAGGTAAGACTTCTGGAGGAGAAGTCTCTAAAAGCCATCTCCCTTTCCCCCTTTTTGAGCCCACCAGAAGGTACCAAGTTAATCTCTGCTGATGAAATGTAAAATTCCGTTAGCTTGTCCTGACTCTTCTAACCAGGGGACAAGCCCCTATACTGGGTATAACACCATACACCTCTCCTTCTTAACATATCACAGCTGATACTTAGTTTTTTATCGCATGAGTTTTCATTAATGCCTGTTCCCCCTCCTAGTCTATAAGTCCCATGAGGCCAAGGGCTGCATTTTTTTTTCTTTTCTTACCCCAATCATTACATATCCAGTACCATGTACAAGGATGATACATCATAGATGTTTATTAAATTATCCAGCAACTATGCATATATGAACCAACCGATTAATGTCCATGTCTTCACCTTGAGGATAGATTAGATGGCCAATAGCTACACAGCTACAGAAAGCAAGGAAACCCACATGCATCCTTTAGAGTGTGGCAGAATACTGGATACAATATGTGTTCAGTCAATGCTTAATGAGCAATTGAAAGATTCACTGATTAATTGACTGGTTAACCTGGGCTTGTGAGGAGAAAATTGCAACCTCTAAAAAATCCTATGGTATTTAGTTCCAGGAAATAAAGGCCTGGACTTGCTGGTCTCAGTAGCTTTCTCTAAACCTGAAGCAACTTTCAATCCCTAAGATCCCGGGGAGAAGATGAAGCCCTGGGACCTAGAGGGGAGTCTCCAGGGCTAGGGTAAGCCCAGTGCTTTTGGATTACTCAGGAGAGTCCTAAACTCTTTTAGCTCATCCTCAGAGCTTCTTCAAATCTCTAGGACCAGCCTGGACTTAGAAGATAATGTGTAACCTTGGAAAGTCATGTCACTCCTAGATATTATAAAGTCCTGCAGGTACCCTAAATCACAAACCAAATGTCAATTCACTAGTTAAAATTGCCCAGTCCCAAGTAGTTATCAGGACTGTGATCTTGAGTTCAAGTTTAAAATTTTCTTCCCTGCTGCATGTGGGCTCTTGGTCTTCCTGTTCTCTTTCTCCTAACCAAAGCTGATTGCACACAGGCTCCTTGTCCCCTTCAAATGTGATGTGTAGTTCTCCCACCCTCCCCTCCCTCCTCACCTCCTCCTCTCCTTCTGACTCTCACTTACTTACCTCCTCCCCCATTTCTTCTCTCTCTCTTGGTCATCTACTCCACTTGTCAGACCTGTATTTAAGAGAAAGAAGACATAAATGATAGATATTGATAGTTATTACACCAATGATGGCTTCTCAATGTCAAAGCTGGAGAAGTGTTTAAAGGAGACTTTTCCCGATGGCACTATTTGTACACATTCTACAGAATTCCCAACATCAGGTACCTCTCCTGAAGTTCTTTCAACAAGAACAATGTGTTCTACTCCTCCAGCCACAGTGCTCTTTCAGTCCCTAGTGTCCTGGGAGTTATGCACCAGACTTCCTCTGTTGGAATCCCATTGCCTTTCCATAGAGGTTCTTGAGCAGAATTTTCTAAACTTTATGATATGTGGAGATTCATTAAGAAATTAAAAATAGAGCTGCCCTATGACCCTGCAATTGCACTACTGGGTATTTACCCCAAAGATACAGATGTAATGAAAAGAAGGGCCATTGGCACCCCAGTGTTCATAGCAGCAATGGCCACAGTTGCCAAACTGTGGAAAGAGCCAAGATGCCCTTCAACAGACAAATGGATAAAGAAGATATGGTCCATATATACAATGGAGTATTATGCCTCCATCAGAAAGGATGAGTACCCAACCTTTGTATCAACATGGATGGGACTGGAGGAGATTATGCTGCGTGAAATAAATCAAGCAGAGAGAGTCATTATCATATGGTTTCACTTACTTGTGGAGCATAAGGAATAGCACGGAGGATATTGGGAGATGGAGAGGAGAAGTGAGTTAGGGGAAATCAGAGGGGGATATGAATCATGACAGACTGTGGACTCTGAGAAACAAACTGAGGGTTTTGGAGGGGAGGGGAGTGGGGGGTTGGGTGAGCCTAGTGGTGGGTATTAAGGAAGGCATATATTGCATGGTGCACTGGGTGTGATGCATGAACAATGAGTCTTGGAACACTGAAAAAATAAAATAAAGTTAAAAAAAATTTTATGATATGGAGATTTGCAAGCATTGCCAAAGTAGGAAGAATGAGCCAGCAGTCATGTTCTTTCACTCCACTGCCAAAACAACGCAGTGATCCATCTCGGCTACCATCTGAACTTCCAAAGCAGTATGTCAGAGTACATACCCAACTACAAAGAACTATCAATAACCATTTTGGGTGGACCTAAGGAAGACCCTTTTCTCAGGCTTCGGCCCAGAAAATAGCCATCATCTATGTTCCTCTCCTCAGCAGTGGACAGGATGCACAGAGCAGCACTATCTCTTAAAGAAAAAAAAAAAAAATCCTCACAAATAGCTCTATCTCTACTCTTTCAATAATTTTATATCTTCAATAGATAAGGTAGTTCAAGGGACTTCTAATCAATTTTCTGATGTCTCCCTGGTAAAGTCTGCATATGGTCCAACACAACCAACAGGATGCAGCAATTATTGTAACTCAGTATCCTGCCCAAAACTTCAATATTCTGATTTAACTCACTGCCCAAAGGAGTTTCCCATAGTATATTCCCGGTTATATTTGTTTCAGTGAAGTCAAAGTTACTACAACTTTCTCTTCTAGTATTTTTATTATCCTAAATTACAGATATTTGTAAATTTTTCCTCTTATAGCTACAGCCAAGTCCCTGTATTCTTACATGAATCTGTCAGCAATAAACTGTTATTGGTTTCCCATGTAATTCTGTTAGTATTCTTGCTTTTGAAATTAAACTATGATTATCTGCAGAAAGGGCTATGCTCGTTGATGTTAAATATGATTAGTTTCTGAGAAAGTGATTAGTTACAATTGTGTTCTATTGCCACCATTCCACTGAGATTTTCAACTTATTAACTCATGATATAGCTAAAACTAACTAAATCATTGTATGATAATGAATAAATTCACATGCTGTTGGTTAATTTCCTTCATGTATACGGAAGCATAATATGCAGATGTGGGAGGTATAAAAGTTCATCTTAGCCTTCTATCTATGTTTTACCCCCATACAAATTTAGACTAAGGCGGCTAGTCAGTGAAGCCATTTTTTTCCCACAAGCAACATTGCCAAAGTTCTGCCAGCAACTTGAGGAGAGATTTAGTCAATCACTTTCTCCTTGCCAAAGATTTTCTGATCTACATAAGGGGACAGGTTCCCCCAGACCAGAAACAGTACTTACTTTGCTCCCTTCTATCCCATCAGCCTAGCTTAGGTCTCTAGCAAATAAGTGTTGGATGAATGTGTATACTGAACAATCAGGACATATGGGATTTAATCACTTAAAATAATATGCTGCAAGAAAAGATTTCCCCCTCTTTTGGATAAAAACTTTGGCAGTCCCATGACTATGCTGGTCACATGAGGTAATTCATAGACTTATACTGATTTTAAGTCCCCAAAGATGCTCTCAGCTGTACCCTTTGAATGTATAGTTCCATGTAGCTGTCAAAGCTTCCATCTTTATCTCAAATTATATCTCCATTTGAGGCCTGCAGTGAGAAGAAAGCTGGGACAGGTAAGGTATGTGGCCAGTTTTTTAAACTCTTTGCTTATCCTGTCCCACTTTGTTACCCAAGACTTCTAACTAGCAGAAAGGAAGGAGAGACTTGATGCAATGAAGTTCTTAATTTGATTTGCAAGCCAAAAACTGAGAGACAATGCATACAGCCAACAAAGGATTCATATCCAAATACATCTTTTTTTAATTCCTGGGAAGGAAATAAGGAGCAAAAGACTAACAGTTACTAGAAAAATGAGGAATAGACAAGAATAGTTATCTTGGCAAAAGTGAAACATAGATGGCAAATAATCATATAAAAAGAGTTGAAAATTGGTATAACCACTTTAGAAAATAATTCAGCATAGCCTACTAAATTAGAAGACATATATAGAATGACACATCAACTGCATTCTTGGACAAATACTCTGGAGAAACCCTTGCATATGTACATCAGAAGATGTACAAAAATATTCATTGCAACCATATATGGAGCAGCAAAAACATGTGAAAATCGAAATGCCTATTGATAATCAAATGGATTGTCATATATTAATACCACACATGATATTAATAAAATATTATACAGTGAAAATGAGAAACTACAATTAAGAGCATTATAATGGATGGATCTCAAAAGCTTGACATTGAGTTAAAAAAATAAAACACAGGGGCACCTGGGTGGCTCAGTGGGTTAAGCCTCTGCCTTCAGCTCAGGTCATGATCTCAGGGTCCTGGGATCGAGTCCCGCACAGGCTCTCTGCTCATCAGGGAGCCTGTTTCCTCCTCTCTCTCTGCCTGTCTCTCTGCCTGATTGTGATCTCTCTCTCTGTCAAATAAATAAGTAAAATCTTTAAACACACACACACACACACACACACAAACACACACACACAAATGTACAGAAATACCTACACATACAGTAAAATCATGAAGAAAAGCAAGGGAGTATTAAGTATACAATTTAGGATAATGGGAGGAAGAGAGACATTCCAGAAAGAGCAAACAGGAGCTTCAAGATGTAAGTATTGTCTTATTTGGTAAGGGGGGTTGGGGAGTAAATGGATGTTCCTCTCCTTAATTCTTTTAAACCCTGCATATACATGTTATTTATAATCTTTTGCATCTATGTTATACTTATCAATTTTTTTAAGTTTCAAAAAAGTAAAACAAGGAAAGGAAATAATCTAAATAATCTAGGTTGATCAAGTTTATTGAATCAATAATGTTTTAATTTTCCACTTTTACAAGTGTAGGCACAAAATCTCAAGTAAGTTCAAGGGAGATCATAAAGGAAAAGAACAGAGGTTCTTGCATTTTGTCCAAGACTTAGATATTTATGAAGCACATTAATGACTCTCTGGGTCATATAACACAGAAAGAAACTACACAGAGTCTTCATCAGGATTTTTTGTGAACACTCCAGTGGAGTGTTTTATCCAGTGGATAAAAGCTACATCTTACTATGAGTTAAATTGAGTCACTCTCTACTTCTGTTCAAAGTCAGTTCTCTTTTATGACTAATGTCTTGTGGTCAACAGTAGAGCACAGCCTTTGGCAACAGGCAGAATTTTTACTCCTAGTTCTGCTACACATTGACATGACCTTGAGCAAGTACCTCTCTATCTCCCTGTGCCTCTTTTCCTTCATCTGTAAAATGGGAGTAATGCCTAAACTGCAGGCCTGGGAAGGTTAAGCACAGTGCATATATGGCAGAAGGTGCCAAATGCTTGTTAGGTACAAAGAAATGACAGTTGTTACCGTCATCATTACCACCAATCTCATCACACAATACCATGTGATTGGCAGAGAAAGAAGTGGATGTATCTATTAAGTAACTTTCATAAACATGGCTTAACATGAACTTGAAGGTCTGCTCAGAGCAACTTTGTAGTTCTGTAAATTTTAAAAACCTCATATGTGTGTGTGTGTGTATACCGATATATTTACTAATGCAGACTCTATAAAAATCCTGCTGTATTTATATGTTCATACCCTGAGTACCTGAACTAATAAAATGGTATTAATGGCTATTTACATAAATTCACAATTCTAAATTAGACCTTTAATTTCTGTAATAAAAAAGAAAGTGGCTTGTTCAATTTCCCATTTTTATTTTCCTACATGGAATACAGTAGCTCTAACATAATGTATGACTTTGGGAGTATTTCCAGGACTGCTAATATTTTATCTAATATTATATCGTATGTTTTCTGATCTCTGACCCTCCCTGATACTCCCAGAACCCTCATGAGCAATGCTCATTATGATAACCCTTGGTAGAAGAAGCAGGATTAAATTGAAGTTAAATCATCCATGGCTAGAATCTTTCAAAGAGGCCTCTCAGGGTCAGTAGTGATTTTTTCGATGTATATTTCTCCACTTAAAGAATGTTCCTTAAATATTTGATTCATCAGGACTGAAATATATGTTTTATTTTGAAATAGATCACTAGTGAACACTGTAGAACATGAATACGACCCTAAATTCTTCTTAGGTTTGTTTTTTTTCCCCACATTGTTCTTTATATCAATATATATTCTTACATCCTCTGGGGAACAACAAAATGGAACAATAAGAGCACAGAAAAAAATATGAGACAATACAGCTTTAAAAGACAACAAAGGTAACTTATTGAGAGAAGAAATAGAAAAACATTATTTTTAAAATTAAATTGAATCGTTGTCTTAATATTTACAAAAGGTGATGAACATTTGAAACCAAAAATGGATATACTTTCCTCAAGGGAGGAAAGAGAAATATTAGAGAGAATCAGAATCAGGTGAAGACCAGATTATGAAGAATTATAACACATTAGGAGCAAACACAGTACAGTTATGACAGAAATGGTAAATGGGAGAAAGGATTTAAACAGTCAATGGAAGCAAATAAGGAAAGGGCATTACTTAGCAAAAAGAAACTTCACTAGTTTAGTACAAAGAAGGCCATAAAATCACTTAGGCAAGCTTTAATTTAGAAGAAAGAGCAACTAGAATTGTTACTCAGTGATAACTTTAAAATACTAAGTGTACCAACTTTCCCTCACTACCCAAATCAAATGATTAAGTCTAATAATACAGGATCTCCTGCTTATCTGTCAATGGAAAAGTGACCTCAGCTACCAATTCACAGCAAGAGCTTTCTATACCCCTAGTCTCCATTCTTTCTCCCACCCCCACTACTACCTGTGATCCATTTTTCTCTTCAATACACATACACTGTTTCTAAAATGCAAATTCAGTCCTAAGAATCTACTGTTTATAATTCTCTACTGGTTCTCTGTTGCCTACAGGCAAAGTCCAGGTAAAGCCAAATTGCCCAATTCAAGATTCTCCTTGATTCTGTCTTTTCACTCTTCAGTGATTTCGCTTCTGCAATGGCCCTTGGCCCTCCAGCTAGACTGAAACATTAGCAGCCCTTAAATGCACTGATGTGCCTATTGACGGTCCTTGGATCTGTTTTCAGTCTACCTGGAATGCCTTTCCTTCCTTTTTCCACCTTAGAATCTTCTCACCTTTCATGAGCCAGAATCCCCTGAAAGACAGACAAAGAGCTTGTTCCCCTCTTCTTTTAATGTTCCCAGGACACAGCACAGTGCATGGCACAGAAAAAAAGGTTCTGTAAATGCACAATAGATGCATAGCATTAGGTAATGTTCAAAGGTTTTATGAACAGGTTTCTCATTGTCAAGTGCCACTTCAGTTCAGAATAACTTTGTTTTCCTTTTCCTAAGCAACTGGGATGTCATAGCTTTAGGCATCCTACCACAAACATTTCAAAACTGAGAAAGTGACAGTGAATAATGGGTTGATGTGGAGGAGACGGGAGAAGGGAGATAAGAGTAAACTAGAAATGGCCACCTCTTACTAGTTATATGATTTGGCTCAAATTACTTAAAATTTCTCAGCTTCAGTGTCCTTATCAGAATGGTGATACTCTCAGAGGGAACTGTTATGATTACAAAATGTGATTGTGAAACTGCTTGTTTGCTTCTTTGCTTGCTTGTTTGTTTCTAAAGACCTCACCTCTCCTCTACTAATGATTAATTCTGGCCAATGAGTTCCCTCATTTGTGGCCTATTTTTATCCCTTCAAATAGGTCAGGGTTATTATATTATCCTCCCCAGGATTTTGGTTTTGCAGTAGCCCTTGAGATCAGAGTCATAGGTAACTGGTAGCATTAAAAGGTTAAGAATTTGTTCTTAATCAAACAGTGAGACAGTAATGGCACTACAAATAGAACCACATTTTTTATATTCTCATTTCCTTCCATGGAAATGAGGATACTTTTCATTTGCTAATGAACTACACGAAGGTCATTGCCATCGTCATGTTGAAATAGACACTCATCAGGTAATGTACTACAGAAGTGTTTATAGGTGGAATAATTATTCAATCAATCAACTCTCTATTAGATGAGTGCCTACTCTTCTCAAGACATTTTGCTAAATCATGTAGCAGGCACAAAGAAGTATAGGATATATTCTCCCATCTCAGAGCCCACAATAAATACATACACTTTGAAAACAAAACCAATTCTCTCTCTATAATACAGTACTTAAAGCATAGCTAAGTAGAATTTTCCCATTAAAACATAAATGCTTTTGCCAGATGTAGTATATCATTATATTCAATCATCCAGCCTCAAAGAAAGTTTTATGGGATGCCTTTAAATTATATAAGGTAGGTCTGTGTTCAAATCTTCAGCCCAGATTTACACTTCAGCCCACTCATTTACACTTCATGCATTCATTCATTCATTCAACTGTAATAGAATGGCAAAATATTTATTGACAGAATTCCAGGAAGCCATAAAAAGTCATACCTACATGGATATTGAACATGGCAGGGTGAGTAATGAGTTGGGGATTCAAGACACTACAGCATAAGAGGGAAACCAGAAAGAAAGAGGATGGGAGGTGGTGATAGAGTAGAATGATCTTCCCTAGAAGTCCTCAAGACTTAAGTGAAATTAACAAACTCATGACATCATATGTGAGCTAGGAATTTTTGAGAGGAAAAAGCTAAAGATAGGACTTAGGGTTAACCAAGATAGCAAGCTACAATGCAGAAGCAGAGAGAAGGTATCATGAGTAAACAGTGTTAGAATTAGAAGGAATTGGGGGAGGAATGCTAGACCTCCAAAGACCATGGCTGAAGCCCCAAGACATCTGGGTTATATGTCAAATATTTATTAAGCACCTGCTATGTGTCAGTCACTGTGCTCAGAGTTGGGAATATAAGGATCTACAGGCCTTGATTTTACAGGGGTTGCAAACTAGTTGGAGGCACAGAAAATGGAACAAATTGTTACACTATGGTGTGATAAGTGTGCTAGACTAGCACTATGGTTTAAATATCTATGCCCCCTCCCCAAATCATACGTTGAAATCCTAACTCCCAAGGTGACAGTTCTCAGAAGGTGGGGTCTTGAGAGGTAATTAGATCATAAAAGCACTCATGAATGAGATTACTGCCCTTATAAAAGAGACCCCACAAAGGTCCCCAGTCCCTTGAGCTACATGAAGACACAGAAAACAGCCATCTATGAACCAGGAAGCCCTTACCAGACACCAAATCTGCCAACACCATGATCCTGGATATCCTAGCCTCTAGAACTATGAGAAATAAAAGTTGTTTATAAGACCTCCAGTCCAGGGTATCTTGTTATGGCAGTCCAGATGGACTAAGATAAATAGAGACAATGTGCTATGTACATGAACATAGAGGAGAAATGACCTAGTCCTTACTAGATGCTATCTAAAGAGAACAGGCTCTGGAGGGAGTGAGAGAGACATAGGTTGAAATTCTAATTCCTCCACATACAGGCTCCATCACTTTGGAAAAATTATTTAAACTCTTTAAGCCTCGGATTCTTCAACTGTGAAAATGGGAAGCCTCTACAGACTTGTAGTGAAGAGGAAGAGGGATGATGTACTTGAAGCAATTGTCATAGTGCCTGGCACATGGTAAGTATACATTAATTGTTTGCTATCACTATCATTATCTTTATCAATGTTGTTGACATTGCTTTTGTTAAGCAGAGACCTAAAGGATAGAACAGTAAGCTAGTCAATAAACAAGAAGAAAGTATTCCAGGTGGAATTCCAGTATGCCAAGACACAGAACCAAGAAAGAGCATGGTATGCTCAAATAAGAAAAAGACATGCATTAGAGCTGGAGTTAAAAGTTGGATGGTTGAGGGGCACCGGGGTGGCTCAGTGGGTTAAAGCTTCTGCCTTTGGCTCAGGTCATGATCCCAGGGTCCTAGGATCAAGCCCCACATCGGGCTCTCTGCTCAACGGGGAGCCTGCTTCCCTTCCTCTCTCTCTGCCTGCCTCTCTGCCTACTTGTGATCTTTGTCTGTCAAATAAATAAATAAAATCTTTAAAAAAATAAATAAAATAAAATTTTAAAAAGTTGGGCAGTTGAGACAGAATGATTCTAAGGTATCAAGATTAAACCATCACATTTGCATTTTCAAAAGTGTGTCTCATTAAAAAGGGAGGTCCTGTTAATGTTTTCTAAAACTAGAGAGTTATTACTAAAGGTGGAGAGTGATGGATTGCTTTAAAGAATATTTTAGAACTTGGGAATTAGAGGTGGGGTGGGGGAAAGGGTGGAGTGGTTGATGATAACTCCAGATTTCTGGTTTGAACAAGGATAGTACCATCATTCCTTGAGAGAGGAAGAGAATATCAGGAGAACATCCTAGGAGAGATGGTGGGTTCATTCTGGTTGTACAGTAGCAGGGGAGACTGTGGGATCGCCAGGTGGGAACATCTAGTAGGCAGATTAGATATATAGGCCAGAAGCTCAGGAGAAAGAGCTATTTGAAAGTCATCAGCAAATAGATGATAATTAAAGCCAAGAGAGTGTTTGAAATCCCCCAGAGAATACGTGCAGAGCAGGAAAAGCATCCAAAGTAGACAATGAAAAATAACACCATTTAAGAAACAGGTAGATTTTTCTTAAAGACTAAGGATTATGTGAAGGAATACACTCTCTAGAATACCATAATATGAGAAGAGTAATTTTCTTTCATACACAAACCATATCTTAAAAGTAAATGAAGAGTATTCTTACTGATAACTTTATGGAAAGATTCCACCATGCTGTTTACTTGCTAGTATTTACAGAATATGTATCATGCACCAAACACTTCACTAACAAACTTACATAGACGTTTTCATTTGATCCTTACTGTTGGATAAAGGAAAAATATGGGCTTGGTAAAGATATGTAAATTTCCACAACTAGTAAGTCTTAGAGCTCAAATCCAAACCCAGAAATCTGACTCTAGAGACCACACTCTTAACACCTATGTAATTCAATAACTGTCAATGCTAGGGTTGAATAGGACCTCACAAGTCATCTGATTCAAATCTCCAAGTCAAAGGAATGCAATAAATTCAGGTAATTCAGTTGATGATAACAAACACAATACGTCAAAAGACACCTCATTTGCTGTTAAAGAAATCTGGTTTCCATGAAGGAATAATAGTTTTAGATCCTTTGCCAAAATAGCAATGAATGTACCTCCTATAATTTAACTTCTAGGACCGTAAAGAAATTGGATCCCAAAGAGTACAGGTGGGGAATTTTTGAAGTATGTCTGTATTCCAGTGGAGATCAAAGAAGCCCAACTGAAAGAACTCTGGCCTGACAGTGACAAATGCAGAATGAACAAAAATTATTTTTTAAAGGGCTATTTTGAAGATTATGATCTTAACTTTGGAGGAAGTGAGGTGATCGACAGTGGAGGACTCACATGTAAAATTTCTTTTTTTTTTTTTTAAAGATTTTATTTATTTATTTGACAGGGAGAGATCACAAGTAGGCAGAGAGGCAAGCAGAGAGAGAGGGAGGAGGAAGCAGGCTCCCCGCTGAGCAGAAAGCCCAATGCAGGACTCGATCCTAGGACCCTGAGATCATGACCTGAGCCGAAGGCAGAGGCTTACCCCACTGAGCCACCCAGGCACCCCGCACATGTAAAATTTCTTAAATAAAAATGTATTGACTTAAAAAAATAAAAAAGCAAAAAAAGAAATTGAGTTTCCTTGTCTAGAGACAAAATTGCCCCCCATGTAGCTTCTACTCTTTGGAACTGGAGAACAAAGGAAATTCAACATGAAAAATGAGGAAAACAAACATAAAAGTCACTAATAGGATAGCAAAGCTTGATAAAATAGTACAAAATAGAAAATACAAATAAAAATTTGACTTAGGAATAAAAATTCTAAATAAAATACCAGTTAACTGAATCCATAAAAACTATGATAAGTAGGGTTAAGTCCAGGAATACATAAAAAATTCAACAACATAATCACAACAAAATTTAAATAAGAAAACCCATATGATTCTATCAATAGATGTTGAGTAAACACTTGAAAAAATCAGCAATTATTTCATTAAGAATTTTAAATATAAAGGAAATAGAAGGACATCACTTAAATGTGATACAGACTATTGTAAAACCCAGTACAAAAATCATAATAGTTATATGATATATTTAAATTATTTTTACCAAAATTAACAATAAGACAGAGATAATACCAACTTCTACCAAATTTTACGTTGTTGGAAGACTTTTTTACTTACTCAACAAAATAAAAAATATCAAATAATTACTATAAATATTGGAAAAGAAACAACAAAAATTTCTTTACTGGACCCATGAAACTGTAATATCAAGCTACATAATAAGAGAATTAGGGGAGCTGTTTTTATGCAGGATAAATATACCAAAATCTGTAGCTTTTGTCTATCCTACTAGTCACAAATTACAATTTGGATTATAGGGTTTTCCTTTCACAATAACAATAAAAACTTACCTAAGAATTAAACAAGAAAGATACATGACTATAGGAAGAAAGCTACAAAATCTTATTAAAAGATGTAAGGAAATAACTGAATAGAAAGACCATGTTCTTGGATGAAAAGACTTGGTCTCATAATATGATCAATCCTTACCAAATTCAATGCAACTTCAGAGTACCAATTTGTTTTCTAAGAACTGAGCAAAATTATTTTACATGAAAATGTAAACATTTACATGAAAATGTTTGAAAAAGCAGTAAAATCTCTACTATAAAAAATCATTAAAATAAAATATACAATACCTATCAAAACTATAAGATATATTTAAAACTATTATAATCAAAACAGTATAAATTTTCACAAGGATAAAAAAGTGAAATAAAGTGAAGTCAAGAAATATATCCAAGTTTATTATAAGAACATAGTGAAGTACAAAATTGGCATGTCCATTCAGTGCGGGAATGGGGAAGAGTTTCTTGGTGCTGATGTTAATCTGAAAAGAAAATTAATTTACAGTCCCATTCATATGCAAAAATGAACTTCATATGAATTAAGATCAAAATGTAAAAAGTAAAATTATATTAAACTTTGAAAATTTTTGTATGACTTTGGAATGGTAGAAAACTTAAGCAAGACAAAACCTAGAAGCCATAAAGGAAGAGAAACATTATTTGTTTATATCTTTTTTTGTAATTATATGACAAGAGATATCATAAACAAAAAGCCAAAATATAGACTAGAGAAAAAAATTTGCAATGAATAAGACAGATAAAGGGTGTAGTGGGCATCTATTATTTGTGGTACCCAAGTCCTTTTGAATATTTACCCTACATTAGATAGCTTACCACATTCTGAAGCCACCTTCAGAAACCCTATTTTCCCAGCCCCACTGCAGATGGGCCACAACTGTGTCACCTGGTGCATCTGCATGTGTCTTAAGATCCCGAACTAACCACCTGAGAAAACAGGCTCAGAGACTTTAAATGATTTTTCAGGAGATGGCTGCCGCAGAGGCCACAGCTGTCATAATGAATGTTCTCAGGCCAGTTCTTTAATGCCGATCTGCTGGCTGTTTCTGGGAACTCGGGCTCCAGCCTGTTTCTCAAGCCCTTCCATTGATTCTGAGAGTTTACTCAACAAATTGCTGACTGCTAAACCAGCCAGTTTTCTTTGTTGCCAGCTGGAAGCTCTAACCAATCGAAAGGTTAATATCCCTGATACAGGAAAAAGTTCCTACAGATTAAGAAAGAAAGAAAGAAAGAAAGAGTGGGTAGGAGTGAGGAAGGAAGGATGGATAAACCCAAGGATAAAAGGGCAAAGAACATAAATAGGAAATTTGTATAAATAGAACATAAAGAGATGCTTATCCTCATGAATCAATGAGAAAATTCAAATTTAAACAATGAGAGACACGACCTTTTTACCTATTATATTGGCAAAAATCACAAAGAATAGTAGGATCCTGTGTTGATGAAATCACCATCACACATTGATGATAAATATTTCCATAACCGTGCAACAATCTGGCCATTTCAAAGGTTTCCTAGACTTAGACCCAGACACCTTTATTCATGGGAATGTATTCTTCAGAAATAAAGGCTGTGGCACATAGGACATATGTACAAAGATGCTTGATGCAAGATTTTCTTGTAATGTCACAAAGCAACTAGATTGCCCACCATAGATATAGATATAGATATGAATACAGATACAGATATAGATATAGATACAGATATAGATATAGATATCTTCTTTATCCATTCATTTATCAATGGACATTTGGGCTGCTTCCATATCTTGGCTATTGTAAGTAATGCTGCACTAAGCAAAGGGGTGCATATATCTTTTCAAATTAGTGTTTTACTTTTCTCTGGGTAAATACCCAGCAATGGCATATTGGATCACATGGTATTTCTGCTTTTAATTTTTTGAGTATCCTGCATACTATTTTCCACAGTGGCTGTTCCCATTTACATTCCTACTAACAGTGCAGGAGTGTGGAACTGAGGAGCTTATTAACCTTGGCTTTCTATAAGTTTCTGCATTGTTAGATACATTATAAAAATCAAGTAATGGTTTTTGTAATTTTTTGAAATCTAGAAAAGTAAAAAGGACAGGGGAAGAAGGAAGGAAGCAGGAAAGTATGGAAGGAGAGACAGAAGTACAGAAGATGAAAGGAAGGATTCTAAACAGAAGACAGACTTCCACATCAATGTTACTTTGTCTACACAGTCTTTCCTAACCCAGGTGGACCAGGTAACTCCCTTGTGTGTTTCTAAAACACTCTGTACTCACCACTCGTGTATCAAGTAGGACATTACACAAGAACTTACCCACTTCTCTATAGTCCCATGAATGCAAGGAACGTTACCTCATGCACCCACACATCCCCTGTACTAAGCACAGTTCCCATCACAAAATAAATGCCGAATTATTTTTAGGAGAGTAACATACTTAAAGTACTAGAGGCAAACAATAGACAGCCAATAAATGCTTATCACCCTTTTTCTCTATGTGGACTTTCATATTTATAAAGACTGCTATTTTAATAAAAAACAGTATTTTATTGCTCAAAATAACTTGTATTTATCCTTCAATTTTACCTGAATGAAAAAAACATAATTATTTATTTAAAACAAAATGCTATGAGGCTAATCCAAGCATCTGAGTCAAATAATATTCAAATGGACAAAAATTTATTTATCCTATTTTCCAGGTGATTAGAAAGAATGCAATGAGTAGAACAGAGTCTGGCTTCTTACAGGCACTCAGTGTTTAATCTAAATCTAAAGCACAGCAGATTGCATGTGTAGTTTAGCTTGAGTAACACACACAGTGGACACACTCTGGGGATCTCCTGGTTAAGGTTGGCAATGTTAATGCAGCATAAATAATACTCAAACACTAAAGGGATGTCAGAGAATTTGAGGAATTTTAAAAACTAAAATAATTTCTATGACTTTTGAATGTAATTAAAACAATAAAATTCTCCAAATATGGATTTTAAAGTTCTGTAGAAAATTCTATAGATTTTAGAAAGGAGGCAAATCTAACAGTTCTCTTACCAAAGGAATATTTTTTAAAGATTTTATTTATTTATTTCAGAGAGAGAGAGAGTGAGAGAGAGCATGAGAAGGGAGAAGGTCAGAGGGAGAAGCAGACTCCCCATGGAGCTGGGAGCCCGATGCGGGACTCGATCCCAGGACTCTGGGATCATGACCTGAGCTGAAGGCAGTCGCTTAACCAACTGAGCCACCCAGGCGCCCCACCAAAGGAATTTTATCTTCTGCACTGAAATGAGCTGCTGGTGAAAAAAAGAAATTAAAAACAAATCTGTTTTTGAAGGAATATAAGCCTAACAATTATTAATAACATAACAATGATCATAATAATAATATGAACTATAATTTTAAGACACCAAGATTTTAAGAAGATACCAAGTGCTTTGCAACCGTCAAACCAGTGTTATCCTAGTACAAGCTGCCTTTGAAACTCATGCCTTATGAGTGAGGAATGAATGCAGGGATTTGGTTCCAGCAGGTAAGTAAGTGGACGGATGTAACTGAACACTTCCTAACTTCTGTGTCATCTATGAAGAAAGAAGAGGAAAGTCCAGTTCCTACTGGAACCAGGTGGAAGATGTAGGGTAAATAAAAGGCAGCTCGTTGTTTAAAGTTTTAAAGTTGAACAGCATGATCTTTACCACACCTAATTCTACATGAGCAGGTTATTAACATCATTCATAGCCAGGTGGTGCAAAATTTCTTTGTCCAATAGTACTTTAAAACCAGACATTTCTTTTGAGAAACTCCAATATGGCACTATCTTTAGTCATCTAATATACACTGAGCTTCGTCACAGCTCGTTCACCATCCTTACCAAACACAAGACTTAAAAATTGTATAATAAAATGATTAAGATGAAGGTAGCAAATGAATTCCTTCATCCCAAAACTGGGCCCATGAACTTAATGCCTTTCCCCATCAAACTGTACCACGTTGAAAGTCAAAGTGAAATCCTATCAGTACCCACGTGGCTTTTAAGTGTTTTGATAAGGCTTTATCGATGCCCTATATTTTTCTTTGAATGAAGCCATTACTGTAGCAATGCAGAAAGCATCATTTCATTCCTGTACATTGCACACACAAATGGAAATAAAACTTGGTGCCTCTTCTTCCAGAATTTGAGAACATGACGTTGTCAGACCTGAGGAAGCAACTACCCTCCTTCAGGAGTTGCAACTCTTCTGTGTGAAGGCAGGTCATGTGACATCTCCCACTTATTTATGTTTTTCCCTAATGAAAGGATGCCTCTTTCTGCTGCAATAGATAGTTTAGATTTTTTAATATTGTTAGTGTTGAGAGATAAACACTTTGGTTCATATCAGAGAGTAATAAATTGTGTTGAACATTGATAAACTAACGCAATTACCAGCAAGGTCAGAGAGTCAGCTAATTTAGAAATATCAGTCCGAGGATTTTGAGTTGTCCCCTGGAGAGCTGCAGCCACTTTATTACAGCAGGAGGGTGAGGAGAAAATGGTACATTAGGATTGATCTTTTGATCTAATTGTGGAACTCTGCCATTCCTCGTTTGACCAAAAATGCTTACCAAGCAAGAGAAAACATAGCACAGCTAATTGAGGACTATCCCTTATACACCAGACAAAGTAACAGAATTCTGGGAAATAAGGAACAAATCCTGCCATGTTATTGGCGTGAGCCTGTTGTCACTGATGTGCATATTTGTGTCTTTTTTTTTACAATGTCTTTTAAAGCATAATCCCAAATCAAACAGCATCAACCAATTTAAGGGAAAAAAATTTCATTTTCATATTCATCATCTGCACTGGTAAAATTTTAACAAAATTTGAATGAATGAAATGTTTGGTGGCCCTCTTTCAATAGGGACTTAAAATCAGCCAGATGTACTTGGTTTTCAAAAGATTTTCAGTCCCAGGAAAAGTCTGATTAGCCTTATCTATTCATCAATATTTCTTGTTTTGCCTATCAACAAAACAAGAATGTAACACTGCCTAACATATCTAAAGATAATTTATTCTAGAATATCTAAATTCATTCCAGAACTGTAAATTTAATCTCCTGTTTTCATTAATATTGTTACTCTTAACGTGATCTGGTTTAGCTCAGCCAGGATCTATCAGGTCCTGGGCCTTTAGGAATAGGGCAATTTGACTTATTGTGTTAAAGTCAAACTGGACGTCCTGATTTGAGGGCGTAAATAGAGTTCATTTGAAACAAGATTCCTGGTTTACTGCCAGGCACATAATAGGACCATCAAATTGTATTATTTGGGAAAGTTATTTCAAATACAGCCCTTCTTAATATGTAATCCCATTTGACTGAAGACTTTCTCAGGAAGTGCTAAGACTGAAAAATGATTAAAGGGTTTATATGCAGCACCTTAGAAAGGCAAGGAATAGACAGCATCTCAGAAGTTCACATTCTCAAACGGGGTAATAACCAAAGTATCTTAAACACACCCTAATATTTGCACGCAAGCATGTAAATGAGTTTCAACTAGTGAATTCTAATAACATAATAAGGTTGGATTATATCTGAAAATTTTCCCCCTGGGTATAGTATTTCCCAAACAGAAACCCTTTAATACATGACATTTTGTTCAAACGGTTATCAGACAACCAGGAAATATAAGTAAAAGTAGTGACATTGTTTACTGCAATTCCAATTTCAAATGGAATCAAGTTTTCCAAAGGGTAAGGTAATTGACAGAAGGAAAAAGTTCTTAAGAGGCTGAGCAGAGAGGAAAGACATCACTGTTAAGTGCTCACGGGTGACACTTTCAGTGCTCTGCCAAGGTTCATCTCAGTGCCTGTGATTTTCAAGACTCCCAAATATAATCTTGCAAACCCAGACCCTTTCCAGCTTCATTAAGTTTTCCTTCTATATCCTCAGTTGCTGTGAATTTAACTCTATTATTGAGTACTTAAAGCCCACTGAAGGATGTTAATATTTTTAAAACAGGGTCTTGAGAATACAGCTCGAATGTTTACAATTCTGTTCTGTGGCAGCAGATTGCACTAATGTACATAGCAAAGAACCAATGTCAAATTGATGCAGGCGGCCCAGCTGTCTGCCCTTTGTCTGCAGGTTTAATTCCCAGAAAGGGACTGGGGTAATCCCTTTGTGATACAATCAGCTCTAGGGGTTTAGCAACTTATATTACATTATTGAAAGGATGAGGAGCTGATGATGGGCTGATAACATGAAGATCGCATTAGGCAGAATATTAGCCCAACACCACTGGGCTGCTGAGCCTCCTCCTTGCTGGAACAAAATACACAGTGTTGGTTTTTGTTCTTGTTTTTCAAAACTAAGTTGAAACTCTCTTTGGACAAGTCTTGCAAAGCTTAGCTGGGGATGCAGCCCATATTTAGACTCTGTAAAGATGAGTTATCTTCCAAAAAGAAGACAACTTACACAGTAAATGGATAACAGAGAAAAAATTTGGAATAGAGAGTACATTTACATAGTGTATTACATATTACATATATTACATGTATCATACATACACATATATATCCTATACACATAATATAATAACAACACAATATTGTTTTGTAAAGTAGCTACACAAACCAATAGATTTGCCATAAATCATATAATGATTTAAAATACTCATACACTGTGGAAGAATTTCCACCAAGTTACAATTTTTTTTTAAAAGATTTTATTTATTTATTTGTTAGAGAGAGAGAGAGAGAGCACAGGCAGACAGAGAGGCAGGCAGAGGCAGAGGGAGAAGCAGGCTCCCTGCCGAGCAAGGAGCCTGATGTGGGACTCGATCCCAGGATGCTGGGATCATGACCTGAGCCAAAGGCAGCTGCTTAACCAACTGAGCCACCCAGGCGTCCCACCAAGTTACAATTTTATTTGTTTACTGTACCTCAATAAAACTAGAACAAAATAAAATACTAGCTGCCTTTAATTTCATAAATTTGAAACAAATTTCATATAAGATAGCGCGTCTTTCCTCTAACAAGGTTCCCCTCAACAAAGGCATGTATGCCTTGATTTTCCAAAGGAAGCTACAGTACATTCCTTGAGTTAGTTTAGCAGTGCTGTGTGTGCCCTTTGATCTTACCAAGAGTGAGCACTTCAGAATTTCTGGGGACAACCTCTTTCCAAACAGGCCAATACCACTTTTTTTGCAAAACAGAATTCCCTAAAATAAATTATTTCATTTTAAATGTCATTTAAAATGTATTTTGGGGGGCACCTGAGTGGCTCAGTGAGTTAAGCCTCTGCCTTCAGCTCAGGTCATGATCTCAGGGTCCTGGGATCGAGTCCTGCATCGGGCTCTCTGCTCAGCAGGGAGCCAGCTTCCCCCTCCCTCTCTGCCTGCCTCTCTGCCTACTTGTGATCTCTGTCAAATAAATAAAATCTTCAAAAAAATGTATTTTTCATAAAAATTACTTTATATTGGTTTTTTAACAACTTGATGCATCTATAATATGATGATTATCAATGTATTCATCCATTCAGAAATACCTCCAGGTGAATTTCTCACAAAGAAAATAGCCCAGAGAGTATCAGTCACTTCTGGAAGTGTGGTAATATTTATTTTGGGACTTGGTTCTAGAGAAAGTAAGGAGAGAAAAGAAGTGAACTGAACCTCTGGCCCCAGAATCTCTGCCTAATGGCCCATCCAGCACTGCTAAAGGGTAGAAATCCAAAGTGGGTTTATTTTGCTGTCCCAAATCTTTGTTATTTTCTTCTTCCTTGAAGATGAGGAGGCATTGGCCCTTAGTGGAAAAATAAGAGTTAATTCAGCGGGTAGTAATTGTGTTTTCTCCCTTCTTCTCCAAAAGAATTAACCAAAGGTGGGGCAGTGCTGAGGTTTCTCAGTCAGTTAAGCATCTGTCTCTGGTGGCTAGGGTCCTAGGATTCAGCCCCACATTGGGCTCCCTGCTCAGTCAGCATGGAGTCTGCTTCTTCCTCCCTCTGCCTCTCCCCCTTGCTTGTGCTCTCTCTTTCACTTTCTCACTCTTTCTCTCTCTCAAATAAATAAATAAAATCTTTTTTTTTAAGATAAAAAAAGATTTTATTTATTTATTTGACAGACAGAGATCACACAAGTAGGCAGAGAGGCAGGCAGCGAGGGGAGGGGAGAAGCAGGCTCCCTGCCCAGCAGAGAGCCCGATGTGGTACTCGATCCCAGAACCCTGGGATCACGACCCGAGCCGAAGACAGCGGCTTAATCCACTGAGCCACCCAGGCATCCCTAAAATCTTTTTTAAAAAAGGAATTAACCAGAAGTTTGGGTAAAATATCCATGATGTTCCAAGCCATCTTAAATGGAAATGGCATAAACTTCTCAAAAGTCAAAGAGACTTCTAGCTTCAGCCTAGGAGGTAAAAAGTGGAGAAGAGTTTCCTCCCATTCTAACAACAGGAGAAACAAGATAATCTACAAAACCATAACTTTTCTTAACTCCATCAGGGAGCAGAAGTTGCAGAGTGAAGAGTCTAAGATCTAAGGAAAGATAGGTGTCTCCAAGGAGTGGGGACCCTAGTCCTGACTCACTTGCAGCAGACCATGGGAAGAAGATCAGCTTCCATGCAAGTGGAAGAAAAAGAGGAGAGAATGGGGCAGAATAAATGTTTGAAGAGATAATAGCTCAGAATTTTAATAATTTTTATATTTTAATATAATAATTTTAATAATTAAACACATGAAATCACAGATCATAAAATTTCCCAGAAACAAGAAGAATACTTAGAAAAACAAATAAACCAATCAACCAACCAACCAACCAACAAAAAAACCTCATAGGTATATCCCATAAAAACTACTGAAAAGAGGAGGGTATGTGCTATGGTGAGTGCTGTAAAGTGTGTAAGCCTGACGATTCACAGACCTGTATCCCTGGGACTAATAATACATTATATTACAAATAACAAATAAATAAATATAAATAAATAAAAATTTTAAAAACCCTGAAAAGAAAAAGAGAAAATTTTGACATCAGTCAGAGAAAGAAGACAAGTTATATACCAAAGAACACAGGAAAGAATTCCACCACACTTCTCATGGGAAATTATGCAATCCAAAAGAAAATAGAGTGACATTTTTAAGAAGCTAAAAGAAAATAATGTGAATGCTTTATTTCATTATGAGAACTCTGACAAAGCTTTTTAAGTTATTTATAATATATAGCTTTTCAGACAACATCATTTCTGGGACTGTTTTATATTACCTATTTGTACCCAAGAATTAAGGATTGAAATCTTCCACATTAAAAAAAATTATATGAAGAGTATATTATGATACTTGGACTAATTTAAAACAATGCAGACCACTTACATCATTGTTTGGTGCCTCAAATCAGACAATAGAACTGACTGGGTTTCTTATCACTCCACTCACAGCTATACAGGTGAGTGCTACTGAATACAAGTTATCAATGCATTGGTCTTAGTGATTAACAGTCCAGACTTCAGAGTCAAAAGGATGTGGGTTCAAACTCTGGCCCCTCCACTTTATAGATCTGTGAGTTGGAGCAGAACATTAAACTCCCTTAAAAAAAAAACAGACTCTTTAAAGGAGGATTAACAAAACCCACCCTATGTGGTTGTTTTAAGGATTAAATGAGGTGTATGTAAAGTGCTGAATGTCAATAAGCTTTCTATAAACAGTAGTTCTTATAAATAATATGCTGTCATTTTTAACACATGATCGACAATGTAGACTTGATTCAGGATATCAAAACCATTTAAATTGTATTTTAGATGCTGATTTTCCAGCAGCTACTCTTTGTTAATTTTTTCCCACAGGAGTCAGTCTTTGGTAGGAATTGTGGTATAAAACTAGAGTGATTTTTTATTGCACTGTAATTGAAATCAAGGAGGCTGCCTGAGTTTCATAAGGACTCCAGTACAAGTGGCTTGGTGGGTACTACCATATGGATCAATTATTACTATATGGATCATTTGTCACTAACATCCAAAATAATATTCAATGTTTGCTAAGAGTTTTGAGTCCTTTTGTACAAAACACATACAGATCTCAAGTGTAATGATTTAGTAAAACAATCCCAAAGATAATGATAAATTTCATTAAAAAGCCAATATCTTTAGTTTATATTTATAATGCTATTGTTAAATTGTTTTGTTGGAATGCATAGGCAATATTAATATAAATAATTTCTAATACTGTTCTATACTTTTAAATTACTAAATTATAGGGATCTGTAGAATGTATATGGAAAATACAAATATTTTAGAGTCCCTTGTATTTTTTCTGTAAGTGTAAAATATCAGTATGGTATTATATATGTTTGTATTTTCCCCCTGATTACACTTTCGTAAGTATAATTTTCAGAAATCAAGTTTCTTTAGTATCTTGTAAATGCATATAAATAACTACCATATTATTTTCTTTTTTTCAGTGCTTTATGGTCATTCAACAAACATCCAAGAACATTGAGCATCCACTCTGTGCAAGACATTGTGCTCAGTGCCAAATAAAACTAGCAACACATCATTTTCTTTCTACCAGCACATTATTAAAATGTTCTGCATTTAGGCTACTTTTTGAACTGCACTAAGAGGAACAACACTAAATGTTATCACATTAAATAAGAACTTCATTTAATAGTTA
This sequence comes from Taxidea taxus jeffersonii, assembly GCA_003697995.1. Taxonomy (NCBI): domain Eukaryota; kingdom Metazoa; phylum Chordata; class Mammalia; order Carnivora; family Mustelidae; genus Taxidea; species Taxidea taxus. Next base: position 34,203 of record RCUC01166975.1, read on the forward strand.
AAAAGAAAACTCGTTTCCAAACCAATTTTTTTGCTCTTATTTACTTCTTTAGAAGCAGATGCTCTCCTTTATGAGCAAAATGGTGATTTGCAGCAAATGATAACTCAAATGACTAAGTAATAAAGGAGATGGGATATGTCATGCATTATCTTACACTGAAGTGCTGATATAAGATGATTTGCTAGAGGTCATGTTTTTGCAGATTATAAGGGCTTGAGAATAATATGTTTCATGATTTAATTGCATACTAGTTTCCTGATTATTAAGCTAAATTGTAGGGCTCCTGGGTGGCTCAGTTGGTTAAGCATCTGCCTTCAGCTCAGGTTGAGGTCCCAGGGTCCTGGGATTGAGCCCTGCATTAGGCTCCCTACTCAGTAGGGAGCCTGCTTCTCCCTCTCCACTCTGCCCCTACACCACCCCCATTTGGGCTTGCAGGCACTCTCTCTCAAATAAATAAATACATATATACATACATACATAGATACATACATACTGAATGGTGCCCATGCTACAAAGGAATGTGAATGTTCTTTTTAAATTACAAAGTCAATTAAAAAAAATGCACGCATACTTCATTAGGTCTCTGTCCATCTGCTTCTCTCAAGAATATTAATTACAAATCATTGACTATAGTTATCATTTGGGCCCAAATCCTTTATTTTGTAGATAAAATTGTTGAACAATTGAGTCTGTGACACTTATGGCACTATGGTCAGACAGACATTTACTGAGACCCACAGAATCAAAAACTTCAGGGCCAGATCCTCAGCATCTGCATTTGTACAGTCTTACTGTTGATCATGATCATCAAGGAGAGATGAAATCTATGAGTCTGGCAGGAAATGCTGTACCCACATGAGTTTGCATTCAGACAGACCTGAGTTCAATACCCATCCATCACTTACTGTTGTGTGACCTTGGCAAGTTCTTTGTCTCTCAAAATGCTTCCACACAAAATATATACAGACCTGAAGTATTATAATTTAATAAAACAATCCCAGAGTTAATGATAAATTTCATCAAAAAAGTCATGGTATTTGTTCATATATAAAATGAGAACAATAGGGGGGCACCTGGGTGGCTCAGTGGTTTAAGGTCTCTGCCTTCGGCTCGGGTCATGATCCCAAGGTCCTGGGATCAAGCCCCTTCTCTCTGTCTCTGCCTGCCTCTCTGCCTACTTGTGATCTCTCTCTCTGTCAAATAAATAAATAAATTTAAAAAAAAAATCTCTAAAATGAGAACAATAACTACTATATGGTGTTTATGTAAAGATTAAAAGATACAGCTATGTTAAATGTATTGCACAGTGCTTGGTATGTGACAAATATTTATAAATGATACCTTTGACCACTTAACCATTTTGCACCTTTGCTGAGCTGTTACTTCTTCTACTCCACTTAATCATGAGAGTGTCTCCTCTCCTGGTATCCAGGAGAGCATTTTTTTCTTTGTTATCCTGTCTATCCTCTCCTCATTCACCTCCACTGGCTTCTCTTCCTCTACGCCCCACAGAATGTGAGCATTCTCCAGGATTCAGTCTTCCATTTTCTGGAATTTTCCTAGATCTCTACTTTCCCATGATGTCAAGTAACACCTATTTGACAAACACCCTTAAATTTCTATCTGAGCTCTGCCATATCTCGAGTTCCAGAAGAGCTTTCCAAACTGAAATTACAGCTTTGGATGTCCTGTAGACACACTAGATTCATCCTTTAACCACACACACACACACACACACACACACACATGCACACACACACACACCCCTCCTCAATTCTCTGCTTCATACTGTTTCTGATCTTTTATTACCATCTTGTCTCAATATAAAATTTTTATATTTTTGTCTATTATGAATAGAATCTTTGATTCATTGATTTTGATTTATGAAAATATTGGGGGAGTCCTCTTAAATTCTGAGCCCAAGGCAAGTGCCTACACAGGCTTCATCCCAGTCCTGGCCATGGGCCATGGTTCTGGCAGCATAACACTTATTTTTCTCTGAGCATTCTCTGAGCCTGGTTCTCCAACATCATAGCAAATCCATGCGCTCTCAATAACTTCTTAATAATTACCTGTTCTATTCAAGTCAGCCAGAGTCCCTCTCTATACTTTGAATGAAGAATGAATAAATGGGAAAAGGAGGAAGAATACTCAAAACCATACTACTGAGAAATCATCCATGGCCTGAGAATCTTGTTCTGACACTGAGGGACAGGCTTTTTTGTGTTTATCTTAAGTTTGGTGTTTTTCATAATATTCCATATATAAGAACTCAAATTTCAGACAAAGTAACAAATTCAAGTATTTATTGACTAGAAAACTCATGGTACAAACTTCAATGCAGGTCAGTGGGACTTGTTTAATGCACCATGGTGATATCATGGTATAGTATATGTTACAAGCACCTGCTTCTATGTCAGGGAAACCAGAGTTAGTTCTAATTTCTGAAACTTTATCAACTGTATTGCCTTGAACACATTAGTTATCTGTTTAACCTCAATTTCTTCATAAGATTATTTGAGTATTAAATAAGAAAAGTATAAGTAACATAGTGCCAGGCACACATTACATGCTCAATTAATGTTTGTTACTGGTAAATTTTGTCTCCTTGTTATACAGAACAATTAATCTCAAGAAACTTGACATTCCTACCTAAAAAAATTGTATCTATTTAGTGAAAATATCTCTACAGCCTTTTCTGGGAAGCATCTATTCATACTTCTGTTTAGAACTCTAGTTCAGGTACCATCATGTCCAAATCCAGGGAATGCCATTTACATTGTAGTCCATAGAAATGGTGCTCTCTGGACTTGGGCAGTATACAGCATTTGTCCCTGTGTGCATCAGCTCCATTTCAACTTTTGATGTTAGCAAATAACACAATTATCATGAGCTATAACTCTTTTACTCTTTAATCATCCCTTTTATCTTAAGATAAGCAATAATCAATATAATATCAGAACAGCAAATATAGATTCAACATTTTGTTGCTTGTGTTTTCTTTTTAATGATAAGCATCAAATAAGTATTTTGATTTTCATGTTGTAGGGAAATACTTGTTAATAAAACACTGGGTTTCTTTTTTCTTCAGATTGAGTAGGACTTGCAATCTTAGTTTTATGACTCTTTATTCAACATCGATATTAAATTTATGTGTAGGTGCTTGAGCACCTAAAATTTTGTTAAACTCATGAATTATATCAGGCTTATCATTAACAGTGAAAAACCTGAACCTACATACCATGTTAAAAATACAATACAGAAATGCATCTGAATTCAAAAATAACAACAAAATAATACTGTGATTTTCCCTGAGAAATTTTCACTTTAAAAAGAAACTGATGGGGCACCTGGGTGGCTCAGTGGGTTAAAGCCTCTGCCTTGGGCTCGGGTCATGATCTCAGGGTCCTGGGATCGAGCCCCACATCGGGCTCTCTGCTCGGCAGGGAGCCTGCTTTCTCCTCTCTCTCTGCCTGTCTCTCTGTCTGCTTGTCATCTCTGTCTGTCAAATAAATAAATAAAATCTTTAAAAAAAAAAAAAAAAAAGAAACTGATGTTCAGTTTTGGGAACACATGTTGGAAATCAGTTTCTTCATTCTCAGAGGATTTCTAGCTGAATGATATGTATCTTCAAAGGAATATGAAACTCTAGCACAAGTTGTGATGTGATAATCAAAATATGTAATTATGTAGCAGATTCTTTTTTATGGTTGTAAGCAAAGGATTTAATATGCAACATATTCCTCATATAACAATTTTTAACATAACCTAGTCTAAGCAGTCTTTATTATTTTATCATCATTTTCATTATTATAATTTTTATCAGAATTGAAGTTTGGTGAGTCAATGATGGTAGTTCAGAAAATAGGTGTCTCAATCTGTATTTGTGCCAGATTTAGTGTGTAGCCAAAGGCAGAGGGGAAAAGGAGTGAGGGAAATACTCAAACATAATGCTCTTAAAAGGCATTATCTTTGGGGCACCTGGGTGGCTCAGTGGGTTAAAGACTCTGCCTTCAGCTCAGATCATGATCCTGGGGTCCTGGGATGGAGCCCCGTGTTGGGCTCTCTGCTTAGCGGGGAGCATGCTTCCCTTCCTCTCTCTCTCTGTCTGCCTCTCCGCTTACTTGTGACCTCTGTCAAATGAATAAACAAAACAAAACAAAAACTTTTTAAAAAGGCATTATCCTTGCTCATATGAGCAAAAATATGAAAAGCAGCAGATAATTTGAGTCATTTTATCCTTAAGAATCAAAACCAGACTCTTCTGAAAGAACTTAGTATCCTGCTTACGTTTGCCTTTTTGCCTTGTCTTTTTTACTTTGCAATAATTTTATCACCACCTAGGGGCAAGCCAAAGAAGCAAGAAGCTCCTTTTTTCACCACTAAGTCATTCCTAAATTATATGCTATCTGAATCAAAAAGACATTTATGATTTCAAATAATCAATTGTGTGGCTTTTTTCTTACAATAAAAGTCAATATTTTATTATGTGTTTCTTCTTTATCTTAAATAGGATTTTAAAATATAAACTGATTTTTATAATACATGAATACCATCTTTTAGTTTTATTGTTGTGTCTCTTCTTATATGTCAACTTATCAAAAACTTTTCCATTTAGAGCAAATTTCAACTTAAAAGAATAAGTCTATTTTATAACTATTCAGCACTTAGCCCTTTAAGTTAATTCCTATGGAAGACATTTACAAAGTGTAAAATGCAGTAACTTTGGATTATACATAATATGAAATCATACCAAAAAAAAAAAAAAGCCTCTTCTGCTACAGTTATTTAAAAGTAATCTAATCTCATGGAACAACATCAGGTGGGATAGCATTCATATTATAGAAGAGAGAAAAAGGAGCAGAAAACTTATTTAAAGAAATAATGGCCCAAAACTTCCCTAATCTAGGGAAGGAAACAGACAGACATCCAGGGCTAGGAAGTCCAGAGAGTTCTAAGTACAATAAACCCAAGGAGTTCCACAGCAAGATACATTATAATTAAAATGTCAAGAGTTAAAGAGAGAGCAGCAAGAGAAAAACAAATTATTACATAAAAGGGAAACTCCACAAGGCTATCAGCATATTTCTCAGCAGAAACTTCGTAGGCAAGAAAGAAACAGCATGACAAATTCAAAGTACTGAAAGCAAGCAAACAAACAAACAATAACAATAACAACAACAACAACAACAACAAAAAACTTCTAACCAAGAATACTCAACCTTGCAAGGGTGTCATTCAGAATTCAAGAAGAAACACAGTTTTCCAGGCAAGCAAAAGCTAAAAGAGCCCTAAATGGTCTTCAAGCTGAAAAGAAATGGCACTAATTAATGTATATGAAAGTAAAAAATCTCACTCAAAAAGTTATATCTATAGTGATGGGTGTAGATTAATCACTTACGAAGCTACTATGAAGGATAAAAAACAAAATTAGTAAAATTAACTAAAATTATAATAATTAGTTAAGAAATACATAAAATAAGATATAATATGTGACATCAAAAATAAAACATGAAGGAAAATAAAAATGTAGAATTTGGGAATGTGTTCAAATTTAAGTTGCTATCAATTTAAAATAGGTTGTTATATACATAGGATGTTATGTTAGCTACCTGGTAAACACAAAGAAAATATATAGTGAATACACAAAAGAAAATGAGAAAGAAAGGTAAACATAACCACTAAAGAAATTCATCAAACCACAAGAGAAGGGAGAAAGAAAAGAAAGGAACAGAGAAGAACTACAAAAACAGCCAGAAAACAATTAAGAAAATAGCAATAAATACATACCTATCAATAATTACTTTAAATGTAAATAGACTAAATTCATCAACTAAAAGATATAGAATGGCTTAATTAAAAAATAAGACACATCTATATACTGCCTATCATAAACTCACTTCAGAAGTATAGACACATACAGGCTGAAAGTGAAGAAATAGAAAAAGATATTCCAAGCAGATGGAAATTGAAAAAAATATGGTATAGCTGTACTCATATTAGAAAAACCAACTTTAAAACAAAGACTATAATAAAAAAGCAGAGAGGCATAACATAATAATAAAAGGGTCAATGCAGCAAGAAGATGTAACATTTATAAATGTATATGTACTCAACATTAGGAGCACCAACATTAGGAGACGTAAAGGAAGATTTTGACAGCAAAATAATAACAACTCAGAACTTTAACACTGCTTACATCAATGGACAAATCATCCAGACAGAAAATCAATAAAGAACATCAGCCTTAAATGACATTAGACTTTTTTTTATTAACATGGACTTTTATTTAAAAAATGAACTTCTATTATTTTTATTAAGATGGATTTAATAGATATAAATAAAACATTCCATCCAAACACAGCAGAATATATATTCTTCTTAAATGCACATGGAACATCCTCCAAGATACAATGCATATTAAGTTACAAAAAAAGTCTCAATAAATTTAAGAAAAATAAAAGCATATCAAGCATCTTTTCTGACCACAATGGTATGAAACTAGAAATAAATTACAATAAGAAAATGGAACAAGCTACAAATACATGAAAATTAAACATGTTACTGAACTACTACTGGATCACTGAAGCAATCAAAAGAGAAATCAAAATAATACCTATAGACAAATGAAAACAGAAATATGACATAGCACATCTGTGGTATGCTGTAAAAACAGTTTTAAGAAAAAAAGATTAAATACAATACAGGTTTACCTCAAGAAAAAACCCAAACCTCAAATAAACAATTTAACTTTACATCTAAAGGGAGTAGGAAAAAGAAGAACAAAGGAAACCCAAAGTTAGGAGAGGGAAGTAAACAAAAAAGATCAGAATGGAAACAAATGAAATAGACAATAGAAAATATCAATGAGGGGCGCCTGGGTGGCTCAGTGGGTTAAAGCTCCTGCTTTCAGTTCAGGTCATGATCCCAAGGTCCTGGGATCGAGCCCCGAATCAGGCTCTCTGCTCAGCAGGGAGCCTGCTTCCCCCCTTCCCGCCCACCTCTCTGCCTACTTGTGATCTCTGTCTGTCATATAAATAAATAAAATCTTAAAAAAAAAAATATCAATGAACCTAACAGCTGGTTCTATGAAAAGATAAACAAAATTGACAAAATTAGGCTATACTTACCAAGAAAAAAAGAGAGTTCAAACAAATAAAATAAGCAATGAAAGAGAACACACTACTGATGCCACAGAAATAGAAAGGATCATAAGAGACTACTATGAACAATTATTTATACCAACATATTTGGACAACCTAGAAGAAATGGATAAATTCCTAGAAACAAACAATATTCTAAGATCAAATCATGAAGAAATGGAAAATCTGAATAGACAAATTACTAATAAGGAGACTGAATCTGTAATCAAAAACCTCCCAAGAAGCAAAAATCCAGGACCAGATGGCTTCACTGGTGAATTCTACCAAACATTCAAAGATTTAATAGCAATCCTTCTCAAGCTCTTCCAAAAAATGGAAGAGGAGGAAATGCTTCCAAACTCATTCTATGAGGTCAGCATTACTTTGATACCAAAATCAGACAAGGATACCACCAAATAAAAGGGAAGTGTGGGGGGAGGGAGAGAAGACAAAGAAGACGAGGATGAAGAAGAAAAGGAAGGAGTGAAGGAAGGAAGGAAGGAACGAACGAATGAATGAAGGAACGAAGAAAGGAAGGAAAGGGAAGGAAGAATAAAGAAAATTACAGGCCAATATCCCTGATGAACAAAGACGCAAATATCCTCAACAAAATATTAGCAAACTGAATTCAACAATATTTTAAAAGAATCATACACCATGATCAAGTGGGATTTTTCCAAGGATGCAATGATGGTAGAGCATCTGCAAACCAACCAACACAATATACTGCCATTAACAAAATGAAAGACAAAAATCATGGTCATCTCAATCGACACAGAAAAGGCATTTGACAAAATTCAACATCCATTTACAATAAAAATTCTCAACAAAGGGGGTAAAAAGAAAACATATATCAATATAATAAAGGCCATATTTGATAAACTCACTGAACTCATATTCAGCTAATATGCTGAACAATGAAAAGCTGAAAGCTTTTCCTCTAAGATCAGGAATAAGACAAGAATGCCTGCTTGCCCCACATTTATTCAATATAGTATTGAAAGTCTTAGCCATAGCAATTAGATAAGAAAAAGAAATTAAAAGCATCCTAATTGGTAAGGAAGAAGTAAAACTGTAAGTACATGCAGATGACATGATACTCTATATAGAAAACCCTAAAGACCTCATCAAAAAACTAAGAACAAATAAATGAATTCAATATACTTGCAGGATAAAAAACGTTAAATTAAGGGGCACCTGGGTGGCTCAGTGGGTTAAAGCCTCTGCCTTCAGCTCGGGTCATGATCCCAGGATCCTGGGATTGAGCCCTACATCGGGCTCTCTGCTCTGTGGTGGGCCTGCTTTCTCCTCTCTCTCTCTCTCTGCCTGCCTCTCTGCCTACTTGTGATTTCTGTCTGTCAAATAAATAAAAAATCTTAAAAAAAAAGTTAAATAAAACTCTGTTGTGTTTCAATACACTAGTAAACTATCAGAAAAAGAAGAAAACAATTTACAATTTACAATTACTATTTACAATTACATTAAAAAGAATAAAATATTTATAAATAAGTTTAACCAAGAAGGTGAAAGACCTATACCCTATAGTTTAAAACTATAGGACACAGATGAAAGAAACTGAAGAAGACACAAATAAAGGGAAAGATATTCTGTGCTCATGTATTAGAAGAATTAATATTGTTAAATGTCCATACTATCCAAAGCAATCTACAGACATAATACAATCCCTGTCAAAATTCCAATGACATTTTTTCACAGAACTAAAACAAATAGTTGTAAGATTTTTATAGAAACACAAAAGACCTCAAATAGCCAAAACAATCTTAAGAAAGAACAAAGTCAGAGTTATCACTATACTATAAAGCTACAGTAATCAAATAGTACAGTACTGGCATAAAAACAGACACACAGATCAGTGGAAGAGAAGAAAGAGGCCAGAAGTAAACCCATATATATATAGTCAGTTGATTCACAACATAGGAGGCAAGAATATACAGTGGGAAATGACAGACAATAAAATGTGTTGGGAAAATTGGACAGCTACATGAAAGAGAAAGAAACTGGACTACTTTCTTACAGCATATACAAAAATTAACTCAAATAGATTAAAAACCCTTGAATGTAAGGCCTAAAGCCATTAAACTCCTAGAAGAAAATATAGAGTAAGATCCTTGACATTAGACACAGCAATGGGTTTTTGTGGAGGTTTTTGTTTATTTGGATTTGACTCCAAAAGCAAGGGAAGAAAAATCAAAGATAAACAAATGGGAGACTACATCAACTCAAAATCTTCTGAACATCAAAGGAAACCATCAACAGAATAAAAAGGCAGCCTACTGAGTGGGAGAATATATTTGCAAATCATATATCCAATACAGGATTGATAATCAAAATATATAAAGAACTTATACAACTCAATAACAACAAAAAAGAAACAAATAATCTAATTCAAAAGTGGACAGAGGATCTGAACAGACATTTTTCCAAAGAAGATATACAGATGTCCAACAGATATGCGAAAGATGTTCAACATCACTAGTCATCAGGGAAATGCAAATCAAAACCACAATGAGGAAACACCTCACAACTTTCAAAATGGCTATTTTCAAAAACACAAGAAATAACAAATGTTGATGAGGAAGTGGAGAAAAGGGAACCCTTGAGCACTGCTGGTGGGAATGTAAACTGGTACAGCCACTATAGAAAACAGTGAGAAGGCTCCTCAAAAAATTAAAATAGAACTACCATATGATCTCTCAATTCCACTACTGGGTATCTTTCCAACAACACTAATTTGAAAAAATATTTGTACCCCCTATGTTCATTGCAGCTTTATTTACCATAGCCAATATATGAAAGCAACCTAAGTCTCCACCAATGAATGAATGGATAAAGAAGATATGGTGTACACACACACACACACACACACACACACACACACACACACAATGGAATACCACTCAGCCATAAGAAAGAATGAAATCTTGCCATTTATAATGACATGGATGGGCCTTGAGGTTATCATGCTAACTAAAATAAGTCAAACAGAAAAAGACAAATACTGCATGCTTTCATTTGTATGTGGAATCTCAAAAACAAAACAAAACAAACAAACAAAATAAAACCCAGACTCACAGATACAAAAAAATAGACTAGTGGTTGCTGGAGGGAACAGGGTTGAAGAGGGTGTGAAATTGGTGAAGGGGATCAAGAAGTACAAACTTCCAGTTAACTAATTAAATAAGTCATGGGGGGGGAGCAGTCAACAAAACCAAAAGACAACCTATAGATGAGAGAAGGTATTTACAAATGTCTTATCATATAAAAGGTTGGTATCCAAAATTTATAAAGAACCTATGGGGGCACCTGGGTTGCTTAGTTAAGAATCTGTCTTGGCTCATGATCCCAGAGTCCTAGGATTGAGCCCCACACTGGGCTCCCTGCTCAGCAGAAAGCCTGCTTCTCCCTCTACCCCTCCCCTGCTGTTCATGCTGTCTCTCCCTCTTTCTCTCTCAAATAAATAAGTAGAATCTTAAATTTTAAAAAAAAGAATTTATCAAACTCAACACCCAAAAAATAAAAAATCCAGTCAAGAAATGGGCAGAAGACATGAACAGGCATTCCTCCAAAGAAGACAGCAAATGGCCAACAGACACATGAAGAAATGTTCAACAACATTCAGCATTACATAAATACAAATCAAAACCACAATGAGATACCACCACATACCAGTCAGAATGGCTAAAATTAACAAGCCAGGAAACAATAAATATCAGCAAAGATGCAGAGAAAGGGGAACACTTTTATACTGCTAGTGGGAATGCAAGCTAGTACAGCCACTCTGGAGATTCCTCAAAAATTAAAAATAGAGGGGCACCTGGGTTGCTCAGTGGGTTAAGCCGCTGCCTTCGGCTCCGGTAATGATCCCAGGACCCTGGGATCGAGTCCCACATGGACTCCTTGCTCGGCAGGGAGCCTGCTTCTCTCCCCGCCTCTCTGCCTGCTTGTGTGCTCTCTCTCTCTCTCTCTCTCTCTCCTTCTGACAAATAAATAAATAATTTTTTTAAAAAATTGAAAACAGAGCTACCATGTGACCCAGTAATTGCACTACTAGGTCTTTACCCAAAGGATATAAACAAAGTGATCCAAAGGGGCACTTGCACCCCAAAGTTTACAGCAGAAATATCCACAAGAGCCAAACTATGGACAGAGCCCAGATGTCCATTGACACATGAATGGATAAAGAAGATGTGGTATACACACACACACACACACACACACACACAAAGCAATATTACTCAGCCATCAAAAAATATGAAATCTTACCATTTGCAGTATTATTGATGGAATTAGGGGTATTATGCTAAGCAAAATAAGTCAGAGAAAGACAATTATCATATGATTTCACTCATATGTGGAATTTATGAAACAAAATACAGGATCATAGGGAAAGGGAGAGAAAAGTAAAATAAGACAAAATCAGAGAGGGAAACAAACCATAAGAGATTCTTAAGTATAGGAAACAAATTGAGGGTTGCTGAAGAGGAGGCGGTTGGGGGGATGGGGTAATTGGGTGATGAGCATTAAAGGAAGGCATGTGATGTAATGAGCAATGGGTGTTATATATAACTGAGGAATCACTGAACTCCACCTCTGAAACTAATAATACACTATATGTTAATTGAGTTTAAATTAAATTAAATTAAATTAAAAGATAAATAAGTCATGGGGATGTAATATACAGCATAGGGAATATAACCAATAATATGGTATTACTGTTTTATGGTAACCAGACTTATTGTGGTGATCATTTTGCAATATGCTATATAAACGTCAAATGACTATGTTGTACACCTGAAATTAATATGATACTGTATGTCAATTATACCTTAGTTTAAAAAAAGACTTCCCCACCAATTCATTAAATGAAGAATAACTTTGACTTTTCTAAAGAAGAATGCTGTTTCCTTTTTTGCTTATTGAAGTGGAGTCACACTACTTCAATAACTATGTCAGAGAAGAACCGTGCTTCTTTTAAGATTTCATAATTGCTGAATTACAATCTCTTTTCAGGTGTGAATGACATGCTCGTAATTTTGAAGCATTCAACCCTAAACCTCAGTTTGAAACAGTGTACTGTGTCTCAATCTTCATACAGAAATTTCTGTGTGAAATTCCTCCAAAACATGAAATCCTTATGGTTCTCTCAATGAGATTGTGTCTTATTCCTCAGTAGAAGATCTGATCAATTCTGCTGACACCAGAGAGTTTTTGATTGTCCTAAACAGAAAAAGTATAACATCTTCATTCTTTTCCAGGCTAGAAGCAAGGAAAAGCTACATATAACCACATGGCTAAATTCTAAAGTAAGAAAAATCTCAAGTAAATATTTAAAATAAACACCTAACCTGTACCCCTGGGGCTAATACTACATTATATGTTTATTAAAAAATTAAAAATTAAAAAAATAAATAAAAATTTAAAAAAATAAAATAAACACCTAAAATACTTTCTCCTAATTCTTAAGCAAAGCTGTGCCCTGCTCATAGTAGCCTTTAAAAAATGGCCATAGTTTAATTCTACTTCTTCAAATCATTCAGAAGAAAATAATTGAACATGATCTTTCAAATGTTTCAGTGGAAATATCATCAGCAGCTATTTATTAAAATCCAACTTTTAATTTTATCAATTATTTAAGACCGTCATTACCAGTTTAGAATTCCCCAAAGATACAGTGTAGTGAAAATAAAGGCCATATGCACCCCAATGTTCATGGCAGCAATGTTGACAATAGCCAAACTGAGAGCTGAGGTGCCCTTCAAACAATGAATGGATAAAGAAGATATGGTCCATATACATAATGGAATATTACTCAGCCATCAGAAGGGATGAGTACCCAACTTTTGCATGAACATGGATGGGACTGTAGGAGATTATGCTAAGTGAAATAAGTCAAGCAGAGAAAGTCAATTATCGTATGGTTTCACTTATTTGTAGAACATAAGAAATAGCATGGAGGACATTAGGAGGAGGAAGGGAAAGGACACTATATCATACTGAAAGGTTCTGTCCAACAAGAAGATCTAACCATTTTAAATACCTATGCCCCTAACATGGGAGCAGCCAACTATATAAACCAATTAAAAACAAAATCAAAAAAACACAGACAATAATACAATAATAGTAGGAGACTTTAACACCCCCCTCACTGAAATGGACAAATCATCCAAGCAAAAGAGCAACAAGGAAATAAAGGCCTTAAATGACACATTGGACCAGATGGACATCACAGATATATTCAGAACATTCCATCCCAAAGCAACAGAATACACATTCTTCTCTAACGTACATGGAAAATTCTCCAGAATAGATCACATCCTGGGTCACAAATCAGGTCTCAACTGGTACCAAAAGATTGGGACATTCCCTGCATATTTTTGGACCACAAATGCTCTGAAGCTAGAACTCAATCACAAGAGGAAAGTTGGAAAGAACCCAAATACATGGAGACTCAACAGCATCCTTCTAAAGAATGAATGGGTCAACCAGGAAATTAAAGGAGGATTGAAAAAAAATGTATGGAAACAAATGATAATGAAAACACAACTGTTCAAAATCTGTGGGACACAGCAAAGGCGGTCCTGAGAGGAAAATATATAGTGCTACAAGCCTTTCTCAAGAAACAAGAAAGGTGGGACGCCTGGGTGGCTCAGTTGGTTAAGCAGCTGCCTTCGGCTCAGGTCATGATCCCAGCGTCCTGGGATCGAGTCCCACATCGGGCTCCTTGCTCGGCAGGGAGTCTGCTTCTCCCTCTGCCTGCCTCTCTGTCTGCCTGTGCTCGCTCGCTGTCTCTCCCTCTCTCTCTGACAAATAAATAAATAAAATATTAAAAAAAAAAAAAAAAGAAACAAGAAAGGTCTCAAGTATACAACCTAACCCTACACCTAAATGAGCTGGAGAAAGAACAGCAAAGAAAGCCTAAACCCAGCAGGAGAAAAGAAATAATAAAGATAAGAGCAGAAATCAATGAAATAGAAACCAAAAAAACAAAAGAACAAATCAACAAAACTAGTAGCTGGTTCTTTGAAAGAATTAATAAGACTGATAAACCCCTGGCCAGACTTATCAAAAAGAAAAGAGAAAGGACCCAAATAAATAAAATCATGAATGAAAGAGGAGAGATCACAATCAACACCAAAGAAATACAAACAATTATAAGAACATATTATGAGCAACAATACGCCAGCAAATTTGACAATCTGGGAGAAATGGATACATTCCTAGAGACATATAAACTACCAAAACTGAACCAGGAAGAAATATAAAACCTGAACAGACCCATAACCAATAAGGAGATTGAAGCAGTCATCAAAAATCTCCCAAGAAACAAGAGCCCAGGGCCAGACAGCTTACCAGGGGAATTCTATCAAACATTTAAAGAAGAATTAATACCTATTCTCCTGAAACTGTTCCAAAAAACAAATATGGAAGGGAAACTTCCAAACTCATTTTATAAGGCCAACATTACTTTGATCCCAAAACCAGACAAAGAGGGATGCCTGGATGGCTCAGTTGGTTAAGCAGCTGCCTTCAGCTCAGGTCACGATCCCAGCGTCCTGGGATCAAGTCCCACATCGGGCTCCTTGTTCGGCAGGGAGCCTGCTCCTCCCTCTGCCTCTGCCTACCACTCTGTCTGCCTATGCTTGCTCGCTCACTCGCTCTCTAACAAATAAATAAATAAAATCTTAAAAAAAAAAAAAACAGACAAAGACTCCATCAAAAAGGAGAATTACAAACCAATATCCTTCATAAACACAGATGCAAAAATTCTCACCAAAATACTAGCCAAAAGGATCCAACAGTGCATTAAAAGGATCATTCACCACGACCAAGTGGGATTTATTCCTGGGCTGCCAGGTTGATTCAACATCTGCAAACCAAACAATGTGATAGAATACATTAATAAAAGAAAGAACAAGAACCATATGATACTCTCAATAGGTGCTGAAAAAGCATTTGACAAAGTACAGCATCCTTTCTGGATCAAAACTCTTCAAAGTGTAGGGTGCATACCTCAATATCATCAAAGCCATCTACGAAAAACCCACAGTGAATATCATCCTTAATATCATCCTTTTCCCCTAAGATCAGGAACACAGCAGGGCTGTGCACTATCACCACTGCTATTCAACATAGTACTAGAAGTCCTAGCCTCAGCAATCAGACAACAAAAAGAAATAAAAGGCACCCGAATCAGCAAAGAAGTCAAACTATCACTCTTTGCAGATGACATGATACTTTATATGGAAAAGCCAAGACTCCAAAACTGCTAGAACTCATACAGGAATTCACTAAAGTGTCAGGATATAAAACCAATGCACAGAAATCAGTTGTATTTCTATACACCAACAGCAAGACAGAAGAAAGAGAAATTAAGGAGTCAATCCCATTTACAATTGCACCCAAAACCATAAGATACCTAGGAATAAACCTAACCAAAGAGGCAAAGAATCTGTACTCAGAAAACTATAAAGTACTCATAAAAGAAATGGAGGAAGACACAAAGAAATGGAAAACTTTCCATGCTCATGGATTGGAACAAATATTGTGAAAATGTCTACACATTTAATGCAATCCCTATCAAAATACCATCCTTTTTTTTTTTTCAAAGAAATGGAACAAATAATCCTAACATTTATATGGAACCAGAAAAGACCCCAAATAGCCAGAGGAATGTTGAAAAAGAAAACTGAAGTTGGTGGCATCACAATCCAGACTTCAAGCTCTATTACAAAGCTGTCATCATCAAAACAGTATAGTACTGGCACAAAAAAAACAGGCACATACATCAGTGGAACAGAACAGAGAGCCCAGAAACAGACCCTCAACTCTATGGCCAACTAATCTTCGACAAAGCAGGAAAGAATGGCCAATGGAAAAAAGTCCCTTCAACAAATAGTGTTGGGAAAATTGGAGAGCCACATGCAGAAAAATGAAACTGGATCATTTCCCTACACCACACACAAAAATAGACTCAAAGTGATGAAAGACCTCAATATGAGACAGGAATCCATCAAAATCCTTGAGGAGAAAATGGGTAGCAACCTCTTTGACCTCAGCCAACCTACAGCAACTTCTTCCTAGAAACACTGCCAAAGGCAAGGGAAGTGAGGGCAAAAATGAACTATTGGGACTTCATCAAGATCAAAAGCTTTTGCACAGCAAAGGAAATAGTCTACAAAACCAAAAGATGATTGACAGAATGGGAGAAAATATTTGCAAGTGACATATCAGATAAAGGGCTAGTATCCGAAATCTATAAGGAACTTATCAAACTCAACACCCAAAGAACAAATAATCCAATCAAGAAATGGGCAGAAGACATGAACAGACATTTCTGAAAAGAAGACATCCAACGCCCAAAAGACACATGAAAAAGTGTTCCACATCACTGGGCATCAGGGAAATACAAATCAAAATGACAATGAGGGATGCCTGGGTGGTTGAGTCTGTGAATCGTCTGCCTTTGGCTCGGGTCATGATCCCAAGGTCCTGAATTTGAGTCCCACATCGGGCTCCCTTGCTTGGAAGGGAGCCTGCTTCTCTCTCTGCCTCTACCTTCTACTCTGCCTGCTTGTGTGCTCTCTCTCTCTCTGACAAATAAAATCCTATAAAAAAAAAAAAGAACACCTCAACGAGATACCACTTCACACCAGTCAGAATGGCTAAAATTAACAAGTCAGGAAATAACAGACATTGGCGAGGATATGGAGAAAGGGGAACCCTCCTACACTGTTGGTGGGAACGTAAGCTGGTGCAGCCTCACTGGAAAACAGCATGGAGATTCCTCAAAAAGTTGAAAATAGAACTACTCTATGACCCAGGAATTGTACTACTAGGTCTTTACCCTAAAGATACAAATGTAATGATTTGAAGGGTCACACGCACCTGAATGTTTATAGCAGCAATGCCTACAATAGCCAAACTATGGAAAGAACCTAGATGTCCATCAACAGATGAATGGATAAAGAAGAAGCTGTATATATAAACAATGGAATACAATGCAGCCATCAAAAAAAACCAAAATTTTGCCATTGGCAAAATTGGATGGAACTGGAAGGTAGTATGCTAAGCAAAATAAGTCTATCAGAGAAAGACAATTATCATACGATCTCTCTGATATGAGGAATTTGAAAGGAAGAAGGGTTGTGGGGATGGGGAGGGGAAAAATAAAAAAATAAAAAAAATAAAAATAAAAAAAGATGACCCTGGGGAGGAAGACAAACCATAAGAGACTCTTAATCTCAAGAAAGAAACTGAGGGTTGCTGGAGTGGTGGAGGGAGGGATTGGGTGGCTGGGTTATAGATATCGGGGAGTGTATATGCTATGGTGAGTGCTATGAATTATGTAAGACTGATGATTCACAGACCTGTACCCCTGAAGCAAATAATACATTACATGTTAATTTTAAAAATTAAAATTAAAAAATTAGCATAATAAAAAAGAATATTAATGTAAACAAGATAAAAGGACACAAGCGAGACTTTAATGAAAAGATTTAGAGGAAATATATTCTCCAATAACCTTAGTAGAATCCGCATTTTAAACATTTTCTATGCTTACTTTTCTCACTCACTAAAGTAAATAAATTTCTGCAGCTTAATCCATACTAAGGCATGTTTTTGAAAACAATGAAAAGACTTTTATTTATTAAAATTAAAGAAAAAAAGAAAATTGATCTAATTCAGATATATCAAAAATAAAATTATTGCTTTCAGTGTAATTAAAATTTCTCAATTTAGAGTGTTTTTACTTGATATACAAGCTCATAATAATAACAGATGAATAATAACAGATGAATATGAATTAAAAATAGATTTGTGATTTATGACAGTTGTTAATGCAGTTTCAAATCATTTGTCAACTGAACTATTATAAAATACAAGTAATAACCAGAAAACAAACTAGTAACATTTTATACATTTCAGAAAACTCCAGGAATTTTGGAAGTTAGAAAATTCCACATCTACAGAGTGCTAAGGCAGTTTCATAATACACATGAGCAAAATCTGCTCTTCAGATGTCAATTTTCAAATGAATACAGTCTCAAAAACTCCAAACTAAGTAGCCCTCTTCTAAGTCTTTTATTGGCTAAAGTATGAATAGTTTCTCTTGTAGTTAAAGAGGTTATATTTTAAAGATTTTTGATGGCCCTGTGCTCAATACTTATTAATATTTTATCAACAGATCAAAAATAAACAAGAGGCTAAATAAAGCATTTTGAATATACCTGTCATATTGCAACCAAGCCACTTGTTTCAATCCTTTCATCTTAATAAATTCATTTGAAAATATGCTCAAGAGTCTAAAATATAGTATTTTTGTTGGATTTCCAACAATCTCTTTTTTTTTCAACAGTGTTTCAATTAAACTTTCAGTAGTACTTTTAAAATCATTAAAGAGCAGAATTCCCCACAAGCATGATTTTACTTTTCCCAGTGAATACAAAAACAAACCTGAGTACTCAAGAAAAGAAGAAATGAAGTCACAACCCAAGGTAAAACACAGACCTGAAATTTAGTATGCTTCACCTTTTAATATGTTGCTTTGTTGATATATATACATTTCAACATGTACACATATAATAAAAAATTTCCAGATGCCAATTCCCTACAGTGTTGCAGTCTTACAGAGTTCCAGTCCACAGAATTCCCTGGCTCGGCTCTTAAGCCAACATTTTACATTTTGAGGGTATTTTCAACAGCACTTCCTCAAACCCCATTTTAGGGGCTGAAAAGGCCAAATACTCCTTTGGAGTTGACTCCTGAAAGTGAAACTTCCTTTGATGAGAAATATCAACTAAGGATAGAAATCTTATTAGAAAATAAGCAAATACTCAGAGTGGGGAAATTTGATTTGTGTTTTTTTAAAGGAAAGTTGTAAAAGATAAGAATAAAACTGAAGGGTAAAAGGAGATTGTTGTTAGATTTAATTATCACAGGTAAGCTCTGAGTTAAAGACCCTTTTTCAGTGCTTCACAGGAACATGTGGTCTGTTTGTCATGAGGCCACAGCAAATTAAGTACAGAATTTGAAATTAAGCCTTTAAAAATATCATAACAATTTGATAGAGTAATTTTACATCTACTAGATTTAATAACAAAAAGTCTAGGCTCATAGTTTGTCTTTTTAAATTTAATTTTTCATTAATTTATTATTCCTGTATTTTACAAAAGTATTGGTCCATGACAGTTTAGAAGATGTTTTTAATTTTTTTTTATTATAACAGTGTGAAAAGCCTTGGTTTATGAGCATTCCCACATTTAATTTTCATATGGAACTCATAATATACATGCCACTATTATCACCATTTTCCAGTGAGAAAACCAGGCTCAAAGACACAAAATAAAATAGTAGCAGCTGAGTCTGGATTCAAACAGACTCTTGACTCTTTTTTTTTTTTTTTTTAAGATTTTATTTATTTATTTGTCAGAGAGAGAGCACAAGCAGGTGAGCAGCAGGCAGAGGGAAAGGGAGGCTTCCTGCCCAGTAAGGAGCCAATGCAGGGCCCAGTTCCAGGACCCTGTGATCATGACCTGGGCTGAAGGCAGACGCTTAACTGACTGAGCCACCCAGGCATTCCTCAGGCTCTTGGTTCTAGAGACCATTCTACACAAGACATGGTTTCTCCATTTTGGATAATATTGCCATACTGGATACCTGATACCAGTATTTTCATCCAGTATTATACTTTGTCTTTGAATGTCATCAAAGAAATTCTAAGGGTCATAGTCCAAACAGTATTTTTGCCTTTATATGTAAATTGTGAATTAATCACCTATGAATTTGTCTATGACTTTCTTATGCTTATTCATAATTTCAACCCCTCCCATCTCCTAGTTTTAAAGGGTTTTGTAAATATACAGTCCACATTATTTATTGCCACTTGACTTCACTGTTCTGTAAATTTTTATTTTTGTTTTTGTTATAGTTGTGAAGGCTTGACTTTTTTTTACTTTATTTTTTTTTTATTTAATTTCTTTTCAGTGTAACAGAATTCATTGTTTATGCACCATACCCAGTGCTCCATGCAATACATGCCCTTCATAAAACCCACCACCTGGCTCCCCGAACCTCCCACCGCCCGCCCCTTCAAAACCCTCAGATTGTTTTTCAGAGTCCATAGTCTCTCATGGTTCATCTCCCCTTCCAATTTCCCTCAACTCCCTTCTCCTCTCCATCTCCCCATGTATTCCGTGTTATTTGTTATACTCCACAAATAAGTGAAACCATATGATAATTGACTCTCTCTGCTTGACTTATTTCACTCAGCATAATTTCTTCCAGTCCCATCCATGTTATACAAAAGTTGGGTATTCATCCTTTCTGATGGAGGCATAATACGCCATAGTGTATATGGACCACATCTTCCTTATCCATTCGTCCGTTGAAGAGCATCTTGGTTCTTGACTTTTTTAAACTTCTTATTTAGGAATAATTACAGGCTCTTAAAAAGTTGTAAAAATAATAAAGAGAGTTTCCATATACCCATTACCCAGCTTCCCCCAATGGTAACAACTTACATAACTATAGTACATTATCAAATCCAGGAAATTAATATTGACAGAATACAATCAACAGACCTTCTCAAATCTTACTGATTTTTGAAAGCACTCATTTTTTAAACTATAGAAGGTTATAGATTTCACACTGTTTAATTGGACTGTCTCCTATTTTTTATGAGCAACATAAACAATGTACTCTGTTAATCTCTGTTCCCTTTTTGAGAAGCTCCTATGATCTACAGCTCAAGGATCCCTATCATCACTGAACTTATGATTACAATAGCAGCTCTAAGTCAAATAAAGAATCCCACCCTGGGGCGCCTGGGTGGCTCAGTGGGTTAAGCCTCTGCCTTTAGCTCAGGTCATGATGTCAGGGTCCGGGGATTGAGCCCCGCATTGGGCTCTCTGCCCAGCAGGGAGCCTGCTTCACCCCCCCTTCTCTCTCTGCCTGCCTCTCTGCCCACTTGTGATCTCTGTCAAATAAATAAATAAAACTTGAAAAAAAAAAAAAAAAAGAATCCCACCCTAGCTGGATGGCTACATTGATATCACTGGTCTAATAACTCAGGTCTCACTGACTTTTTTGGTCACAATGATACGAAACTATACTGAGTAGAGTGGCCTCATGGTCCAGCCACACCTCAGCCTATTATAACTCTCCAGCATTCTTTGGCAATTACACAAAATTTTATTGAGATCCAATTACTATCCTATTTGCTGAGATGCAGAGATGAATAACCAACTCACTATTCCTGCTATCAAGAAGTTCACTGTCTAAAAAATGGAAGAAAGAGGGGTGCCTGGGTGGCTCAGTGGGTTAAAGCCTCTGCCTTCAGCTCAGGGCATGATCCCAGGGTCCTGGGATCGAGCCCCGCATCAGGCTCTCTGCTTGGCGAGGAGCCTGCTTCCCCCTTTCTTTTTTTTTTTTTTTATTTACTTGATAGACAGAGATCACAAGTAGGCAGAGAAGCAGGCAGAGAGAGAGAAGGAAGCAGGCTCCCTGCTGAGCAGAGAGCCTGATGCGGGGCTTGATCCCAGGACCCTGAGATCATGACCTGAGCCGAAGGCAGAGGCTTAACCCACTGAGCCACCCAGGTGCCCCTGCTTCCCCCTTTCTCTCTCTGCCTGCCTCTCTGCCTACTTGTGATCTCTGTCTGTCAAATAAATAAATAAAATCTTTTAAAATTTTTTAAAAAAAGAAGAAAGAAAATAAACTCTTGGTTTTTGTTAAGATGGTGAATCAGTACTGGCTATAAGCATTTATCTCTGAAAACTACCCTGGAGCAATTATAGAAGAGAAAGGTAAGCACAGATCTGGGAAACTAGGATAAAAATAGCAAGAAATTCCTGAGGACAGGAAGGTTGTCAGTGTCAGGCATACCTATAGTCTGGAGGGATAGGGGAGACAGGACAATGACACAAAGCTGAGCACAAGGGGGATGGGATAGGAAAAGCTTTCAGATCTGTTTTTTCCTCTTGCATTTGTTTTATGAAGATGATGGCTTGCTCTACTTCCACTGCTGGGATTAAATTCGTAGCCAAATCCCATCCTTCCCAAAGTATTAAGAGAATATTAAGGTAGCACCAAAGGCCTAAATGCGTGAGGAGTAATAAAAACAGGTGTAAGCTGATCCGCTGTCCCCATCACTACTATCATTATTCCCAAACAAGAGGAGTCCCTGCCTTTTGTCATCACCCAGAGCCCATGAACCCCCTTTAGACCATATTATTGGTACAAATATAGACATGAACCCAATAACAAAACATCAATAGTAAGTTCTTGCCTATCAATAATGACTTTAAACACAAATGGATCATTTTTTCAATCAAAAACAGAGTGGCTAAATAAAAATATCTAGCAATATGCTATCTAAAAGAGAACACTATAAAGGCACAAACAGGCTGAAAGTGAAGAGATGGAAAGAAATAATGAAAGAAAGCAAGAATGCTATACTAACACCAGATAACATAGACTTTCAGTCAAAATTGCTCTTAAAAGGACTACTTACATAATGATAAAGTGATCATTTCAAGAGGATATAGCAATTGTGTATATATACACCAAATATTAGAGCACCTAAATATTTAAAGTAAATATTAACAGAACTGAAAGAGACAATAATACAATAACAACAGGGGACTTAAATACCTCATTTTCAACATTGATTGGATTATTCAGACAGATTATTTATATAAGAAAACAACAAACTTATTTTTAATAAGGAAACAACAAACATTCCATCAAACAGCACCAGAATACACATTCTTCTTAAGCACACATAGGATATTCTCCAGGATAAATCATATGCTGGCAGAAATTAAGCCTCAATAAATGTAAGAAGACTGAAATTATATCAAGTATCTTTTCCAGCCACAATAACATGAAACTAGAAATCAACTACAGCAGGAAAATTTTAAAAATTTATAAATACAGATAAATTAAACAACACACTCCTAAACAAACAATGGATCAAAGATGAAATAAAAAGGGAATTCAGAAAGTATCTTGAGACAAAGAAGAATGAATATACAACATACAAAAACTTATGAGATGCAGCAAAACTGGTTCTAAGAGGAATATTTATAGCTATAAATGATTACAGTAAGAGAAAGATCTCAAATAAACAACCTAACTGTAACTCAAAGAATTACAAAAAGGAAAAATCTAAGCCAAAAACTATTAGAAGGAAGGAAATAACAAAGATTAGAGCAGAAATACATGAAATAGAGACTAGAAAGACAAAATTTTAAAAATCAATGAAACAAAAAGTTGGTCATTTGAAGATTTTACAAATTGACAGACCCTTAGCATATTAACCAAGAAAAAAAATGTAGACTCAAATAAAATTATAAATGAAAGAGAAGTTATACCTGATACCACAGAAATACAGAGAATTATAAGAAGCTACCATAAACAGTTATACACTAAATTCCCTTCTAATAATGATCAGTCACTCTGGCAGGAAGAACAAGTCCTGCCTTCTCTGTCTGAGGATTTAGTGCCATGAGAAATGAGATAAGTCTCAGCTTCCATGTTATTGAAGTCACCATTGTTTGCCGGTGAAATAGTTTCTCCCATGACAAATTTAAACCATTGGATCCCTAAACTATTGAGCACCAAGTTGCAGATACAAGAAGCAAAAATTATCTAAGTGAATTATTAGGTATGAAATGAGACTACTTCATTCCTGGTACCAACTACATTATCACACAGAGTCCCAGAAAGGGAAAAAAAAATGATTCACATCAGAGGTTTAAATGAAGATATTTACAGAGGTATGAACAACAAACAAGAGATGCTGAAGCACTGAGGGATTAGCTAAACCAGGAAACTATTACCAAGAGGAGGAAATACACTTACTGGAGCCCAGTGAGAGTTGAAACCTTGGGGGAGAAGCTTCCCATTGTAGCTGAAGTTGAAGAGGAATACAGCTGTTGTCAGAGAACTGAACAGAAGGGAAGAAGTGGGGAAGAAATAACCTGACCTTTTCTCTTCCTCCTTTCCTATCTTCTGCAAGTTCTTCCCACTGTCCATTGTCCAATGCAATTGAGAAGGGAGTTCAGATGATGACTCCTAGGGAACAGAAAAAAGCAAAGAAAGGCAGAAAAGAAGCTAGGAGATTTCGGAAAGATAACCAGAATACATGAATCCTTCTGAGCTTTCTATTTTGTTTCATCAATCTTTTTATATGTTTGTGTGTCAGTATCACAGTGTCACAAGTGTCCTTTTTCCCAATGACCTGAGACGTCACTGTTGTACTAAACTTTAATGTGTGTTTGTGTCAGTTTATGAAAGCTCTTTTCTACATTGTACATATGTGCACCAATACCACAACTTTCTCATTACTGTATCTCAACAGTACATTTTGATATCTAACAGAGTATGTCCTTCCCTTCAGTGGTTTCATTTTTCATTAATTTTTTGTTCTATTTTGTTTACAATCTGGCTTTGATTATTTCTATTTTCTCTTCAACATAAATCAGTGGATCGAATTTCATCAAAAAATACCATTGGCATTTTTATCAGAATTTAAACTGATGTATAGATAAATTACAGAGAAATGTGATCTCTTCACACTAGTGAATCATTTCATCCAAGCACATAGTACACATAGTATCCTTTTCATTGTTAAGGTCTTTTGTATTCTTCAATAAGGTGTAAGTTTCTCAATAAATGTCTTACACATTTATTCTTTATTTAAGGCCTTGTTGCCCTTAATATAACTACAGTGAATGAGTTCTAATACTGCATTTTCTAACTGGTTACTCCTGCTATAGAGAGTATCTTTTTTTTTTTAAGATTTTATTTATTTATTTGACAGACAGAGATCACAAGTAGGCACAGAGGCAAGCAGAGAGAGAGGAGGAAACAGGCTCCCTGCTGAGCAGAGAGCCCGATACGGGGCTCGATCTTAGGACCCTGGGATCATGACCTGAGCCGAAGGCAGAGGCTTTAACCCACTGAGCCACCCACGCGCCTAGAGAATATCTTTTAATATTTGTGTTTTTGATCTTGTATTTGGCTAAAATAATAAACTTTATTAGTTCTGATAGTTTATCAAGTAATTCCTCTGAGTTTTTAAGTTTAAACAGCCTTTTCTTCTATAAATGAGCACTCTTTGTCTCCACATTTTCTATGTGTGTATGTCTTGTCTATTTTCTGGCACGGATCAGAAATCAAATGCAGTTTCAAATATTAATAGCAAGAATTGACATCTTTCCTAGTTTCTAATTCAAAGGGAATGTTGCTAATGTTCCCACTTTTCCTTGATGATGTTTGTTCTAGCCATGCCTGCCTTTACGCTGAGTCTCTTCTTCCCTTGCTAAAAGCTTTTTTTTTTTAAGATTTTATTTATTTATTTGATAGACAGATTTTATAAGTAGTCAGAGAGGCAGGCAGGGAGAGAGGAGAAAGCAGGCTCCCCGCCGAGCAGAGAGCCCGATGTGGGGCCCGATCCCAGGACCCTGAGACCATGACCCGAGCCGAAGGCAGAGGCTTTAAACCACTGAGCCACCCAGATACCCCACTAAAAGCTTTTATCAGAAATGAATACTGAATTATATCACACATTTAAGGTACATTTTAGGTATCTATAAAGATGATTATATGAATTTTTAAATAATCAACTTATTTGATCTTATCTGTCTTTTTTGTTCAAGATTTATTTATTTCTGAGAGAGAGCACAAGCAGGAGGGGCAGGGAGAGGGAGAGAATCTCAAGCAGACTCCATGCTGACCAAAATGTAGGGATCAGTCTCACCACCTTGAGATCACGATTCTGAGATCACCACCATCTAAGCTGAAGCCAAGAGTCAGATGCCTAACCAAATGTGCCACCCAGGCATCCTGAGATCTTGTCACACTTTTACCCCAAAACCTACAACAGTGTTTTCTTCATTGTAGAAAATTTAAAAACATTTTTGAAGTATTAATAAACAATTAAAAGTATTTATTATTGTCATTATTTACACTGATGGAGTTCTGATGGTGACTCATGCTTACATTCCTGGACTAAATCTTAATTGGCTATGATCGTATTCTTTTAATACACTGCTGGATTTAATTTAGCTTTTTTTTCATTTAAAGTTTTGATATCAATGTTCATAAGTTTAATTGTACAGTTTTCTTTAGGAGCTATGCAAACCATCAAATTTATAAGATTTTTGTATTTCTCTGTGTAATGTTGAACAATGAATTCTTTCAAAACTAACATTTCCAAATATGTAGTTTATGTCAAATATTCTAATTTGTCATATTTTCTCATTTCTGATGTGTCTTCTCTCCTTTTCTTTCAATATTTATTTACAATTTAGAGGAAGAGAGAGAGAATGCATGAGTGGGTAAGGGAGAGGGAGAGAGAATCTTAAGCAGACTCCACACTGAGCATGGAACCCTATATGGAGCCCATCACAGGGCTCAGTCTTAGGACCCTGAGATTATGACCCTGAGACCATGACCTGAGCCAAAACCAAGAGTCAGATGATTAACTGACTGTACCACCAAGGCACCCTACCCTTCTATTTCTTAATAAAACTCACCAAATACTTTTAAATAGTTTACTGATTATTTCAAGGAAGAAAATTCAGGTTTTACTTATTATTTACCACTTGTATTATGTTTAGTTTAATTTTACATGACAACTGTATGATTTTATTTTTTCTACTCTTTAACTGACTTTGTTTTCCTTTTTCCAGCATCTTGAATTGAATGTCTTATTTATTTATTTTCAAACTTTTATCTCCTAATCAATGCATTTATGTCTATAAAATTTCCTAAGGTATCATTTTGGCTGTCTCCCACAGTTCTGATATATAATCTACTTGCTGTTGTTTGTTTCTAAATGGTTTATTAACTACAGTTTTGTTTCCCTCTTTAGAAATTTTTAGGAGTTTTAAAAGATATCATTTTATTGTTTATTTCTAGTATTATTTGCATTATGGACAAATATTGTAAACAGTATCATTTTAGCTTTAGGGAATTTTTGTGTTTTTCTTTGTTGCTTAATATATGGTCAATTTTTGTAATGTTCTTTGTATTTTGAAAAAATGTAATGCACTTATAACTTGGATATATAATACAATGAAGCAGGATGATTGTAAACAAAATACTCTATTCTCTTATTTTTTCTTTTCTTGACCTATTGATTTTTTAGACATACTTATTTTCCCTGTTCTAATTTTTCAATTTCTCCCATAAAATATAAGGTGAGAGACAAAATAGCTTGTTCACTATTGAACACCCAGCACTTAGAACAGTGCCGTCAGTATGCAAAATATGTGACTTATATCCAGTGCTTTGCTATCTCCATTGAAAAACTCTTTTCAACACTTTCAAATCCTTAAGTTCTTTCCTGTTCCACCATGTATGTGTCATGACTGCATAGACAAATGATTAAATAAAACCCAGAAAATATCGTCTATTAAACTAATTAAACAAGGAGGTCTTTGGAATGATATGGCTCTAATGCCCTAGCAGCCTCCATAAACAAACCAAAACCCAAGTCTATAAACGCCTGAAGGCTAATAAATCAAAACCCAATGACAACCAATTACCAACAGTCAACCAGGCTCTACCAAATAAGGCAGGAACTTAAGCTACAGCCAATCAAATAATTTCCTTGCTGTGCTTCTGCATCTTTATAAAAAGTCTTGCCCCTAGCTCATCTCAATGAATCATTCTTAACCACTTCCAGTTCAGTGCTTCCTGATTCAAATAGATTTTTTTTCAAATAAACTCTTAAAAATTTTAATATACCCCAGTTTATCTTTTAACATGTCTTAAGAGTCTTCTTAAATCAGCAATATTGTCTTATTCATCAATGTCTAGAGTTAGAGTTCTCTAGAAGTTAGAGTACTTCCTGGCACATACTAGGTGCTGAATGAATATTTGTGGAATGACTGAATAAATATTTAGCCCACCAGGATGTAGGTGGGTCATTTCCAGATTTCACAATGTAAAACTTGACTTCATTTTCATCTCAAGTGCCCTTTATATACCCAGGATCTATGAAACAGTTTTTTATATCCAGGGAAGAAAGCTAATCTTATTAAGTTGAAATAAATTTTAAGTGTTGTAATCACTTCAGCACATAGATGGGGCTAGAGAAAGGCCAACTAAGCTTCCTTATTTTTTTTTTTTAACTTCAATTTTTTTTTTAAGACTTTATTTATTTATTAGTTAGAGAGAGAAAGCGAGCACAGGCAGAGAGGCAGGCAGAGGCAGAAGGAGAAGCAGGCTCCCTGCTGAGCAAGGAGCCCGATGTGGGACTCGATCCCAGGACGCTGGGATCATGACCTGAGCCGAAGGCAGCTGCTTAACCAACTGAGCCACCCAGGCGTCCCATAAGCTTCCTTATTCTTTAGAACACTAAGCTTGAAATGCTCCTGTTCCAACTGAGGCGGACTCCCAAGCTTTGTTTTCTAGGCCAGGTAGTGAGACCTAAGAGAAAAGACAGATCAGGGACATACATTCACTTTAAACAATATTAAAAATTGATTCAAATCATCACTAAACTGACCCAGCTTTGGCTGTCAATATAATATTAAATGTGAAGATGAGCTAAATGAGTAG
The DNA here is from genome assembly GCA_003697995.1 of Taxidea taxus jeffersonii. Lineage (NCBI taxonomy): Eukaryota > Metazoa > Chordata > Mammalia > Carnivora > Mustelidae > Taxidea > Taxidea taxus. The sequence continues at coordinate 62,939 of RCUC01166975.1, forward strand.
AAGGTCTGGTTTATCCCCACACTCAAATAGCCTCTTGACCCTCTTCCCTAATCATCTCTTGCCTCCTCATTATATACCTAAAATTTGAAAGATAGATTACCCTAAGAGCATAGAAGTAGAAGGAGCAAGTTTTTTTATCTATGCCTTTCCAAAGCCAATGCCTGCTTCCCTTTATATACATTCCTGAACTAGTCATACAGAATCCAGAACTAGCTCACCCCAGGCCTATTAGATAGCATTCTAGGGGCATATCAGACTCTAATAGCATTCTAGGCTGCATAAAGCCCTTCAAAGGCCAATGAATTTGTGTGTCTTGTTGATAAGGAATTTCAGATTCTATATAAGCTCTACTTAATGCTAGAGAATTGACTTTTAACCTAGCATCAAGCTCCCATACTATTGTAGCGTGTATTCCTTGGAAAGCAGGCCCTAAGACAGAATTTGTTGTGTAGGCTATTCATTAAGAAGGAACATCAGAATTAACACTTGAGGAAGGGAGGGAAAGGAAATAACAGTAACACTTGAGAAAGGGAGGGAAAGGAAATAACAGTGGACAAAGGAAGAAGTCAAGCACTGATGTAGACCAACTGACACCTCAGCTGCTTCCACAAGAAGTTTTGAAGCTAGAATGTACCTTCAGAGTTGTGTGAGTTGGAGAAAGGTAGCATCTACCAGTCATTGATGTGGGCCACCTTAGGAAGGGATATGATGTTGGATGAGGTAGCTCTCTGAAGTTGAGCCAATCCCTGAAGGTGCTGACGACTTAAGGGTGTTGGTGGCAGCACTGCCAACAACTGATGTACTAAGTCTACCCTTGAAAGGGAGATCTAGGCAGCATATCACACTGTTCTCACTCATGAGTGATCTTGGCTTGAGATTAAGATCTCTCCACTTAGTGAGCAGAAGAGCAATACTCATACTTTTTGGTCTCAAGATCCCTCTCCGCTCTTAGAAACTATTACAGACCCAAAGAATGTTTATGTGGATCTTTACCTTAATAGAAATTAAAGCTGAGAAGATTTAAAAATATTTATTAACCTATTTTAAAATGGCAACATATGGGGCGCCTGGGTGGCTCAGTGGGTTATAGCCTCTGCCTTCGGCTCAGGTCATGATCCCAGGGTCCTGGGATTGAGCCCCACATTGGGTTCTCTGCTCCACAGGGAGCCTGCTTCCTCCTCTCTCTCTCTCCCTGCCTCTCTGCCTACTTGTGATCTCTGTCTGTCAAATAAATAAATAAAATATTAAAAAAAATAAAATAGCAATATAAATCTACTACCTACTGAAAAAATTTTTTTTCAAAAACAAAAAAATATAGTGATAATAATGACATTGTTTTCCATATTTTACCCATGTCAACAGTCTTGACCATGTGGATCCATAACAGTTCACAGACATGCATTGACAATAATTTAGAAAAAATATCCAAAACCCAATACAACAAGACTCAAAAAAGTCATAATAAACTGAATATCCAAATTAAGAGTCCTCTGAACTTCTATGATCTTGATTCTGGATTTTTTTTCCCTGACCTATAATATACCTGAAAAATATGTTTAAGTTATGTGAATAAGTGTCAAGGATAATAGATTTTTTTCTCTCCCAAATAGGGGGTGCTTTGGGGAGTTTTTCCCTAGAAAATTCTAAAGTGGCCTTGAGACCCTCTTCTAAAAAGTGTCCAGAGCAGCATGGTCTCAGCACAAAATACGGAAATGTCATTTATGTAAGTTATCAGACCTACAAAAATTCTTGGAACCTGAGATCAAGCATAATTAAATTTTTTCAGGGAGAGGTTGAGATGGTAGGGAGTTTTACCAGGAATTTGGTCTTTGGCAAAGCAGTGCTAGGTCTTTGCTCTCTAAATCTAAGTGTGATAGTTTGTGGTCTAGCTTACTTCAGGAAAAAAAAAA